>JAJTUV010002780.1:0-122999 GCA_021653895.1 Mastomys natalensis
ATGCGTTACTCTCGAGAGTAACCAGGAAGCAGGGAACCGGCGCCATCTTCCAATGGCGGAACGGCTCCCGACATCAGCGTTACTCTCGAGAGCAACCAGGAAGCAGGGAACCGGCGCCATCTTCCAATGGCGGAACGGCTCCCGACATCAGCGTTACTCTCGAGAGCAACCAGGAAGCAGGGAACCGGCGCCATCTTCCGATGGCGGAACGGCTCCCGACAGGGTTTCAAATGCTCAAGCCAGGTCCAGTGATCACTCTCTGCTGCCTCCTGATCCAGATAAAGAACTCTCAGCCACTTCTTCAGAACCATGTCAGCCTGTACGCCACCATGCTTTCTGCCAAGATGAAATTGGACTAAACCTCTGAAACTGTAAGCTAACCCATATAAAACCATTTCTTTTATAAAAATTTCTGTAATTATAGTGTCTCTTTATAGCAATATACCCTTGACTAAGACAAATGTGTTATTGAATTTAGCTTACAAGTATTTTATTAGAAAATTTTGCATCTATATTCATAAGATATTTTGCTTTATAATTCTTTTTTTGTTGAGTCTTTCTGTGGCTTGGTTATCAGCATGATAGTGGCTCCAGAAAATAAATTCAGAAATGTTCCTTCAGTTTCTATTTTGTGCAATTACTTGAGGAGTGTAAGCATTAGTCCATCTTTGAAAGTCTGATAGAATTCTGAGATAAATCCATCTTGCCCTGGGATCTTTTTAGTTGGAAGTGTTTTAATTACTGCTTCTGTTACTGGATTTGTTTAAATTTTTCATTTCATCTTGATTAATCTCATTCATTTGTTTTAGATTATACATGTTAGGGGAATACATATTTTTAAAGTATGTCATTTTTGATTCTCTGAATTTCCTTGAAATCTCTTGTACTATTTTCCTTTTCATTCAATTTTATTAATTTGTTTCCTTGTCTTCTTTCTATTGGTTAATTTTGGCAAAGATTTCTCAATATTGTGACTTTTCTCAAAGAACCAATTGTTTGTTTCATTGTGAAACCACCATGAATCGAGACAATTAATATTGAGAGTTTTGTTGAGCAGTGTTTATTAATTCCTGTAATTTTATTGTGTTTTCTCTCTCTTTTCATTAACTGTTATTGCATTGTTTATTTATTATGTCCTCTTGGATAATGTCGACCTTCTTGTGGTACTAAAAATTTCCTTCTAGTGTATTCTATAGAGCTAGATTGTTGAACAGAAATTGTTCAAGTTTCTTTTTATCATGAAATGTTTTTTATTTGTCTGTCTTTTGTGATTGACAGGTTTTTTTGGTGTTTTTTTCTGCAGTTTATTTATTAAACACAAACCATGACCCAGATTTGGTCTGTGACTTCAGAAAAGTGTAAACCTGAGACAAAGAGGCAAAGCCTAGGAGGAATGTCTTCTGGGACAAAACAAGGCCAGAATAGCAAAGAATTAAAGAAGGAAGAATTCAGATAAGGAAACCAAAGATATTGTTTGATTAGGCTCTATTTATGGTATTTTTTCTAGTAGCTAGCTAAACAATATATAAGAAGCAATGGTTATAAAAACTGTTTGTTCTTGAACTTTCAGTCTTGTGTCTCTACCATTCCAGTCTTTTCAAGGTTCCTATGATTTCAGTGGCTATTGGCACAGCAGGGTATAATAATCTAGGCTGGCATCTGTATTGTTTCAGGGATTATAGTCCATCCTTCCAGGCACTTCTAGCTTTCAGAATCTCCATTGAAAAATCATATGTATTCTAATGGACCTACCTCTATTTGTGACCTTGCTTTTTTCTCCTTGTAGTTCTTAATATCCTTTCTTTGTTCTTTACATTTAGTAGTTTAATTACTTTGTATAATGGGAAATCCTTTCTGGTCCTGTCTATTTGGTGTTTTATATGCTTCTTGCACCTTTATAAGTACTTCCTTCTTTAAATCATGGAAGTTTTCTTTTATGATTTAGTAAAAACACTTTCTGTGCTTTTGACATGGTTTTCTTCCTCCTCCTCTATACTTCATATTCTCTATTATTCATAGATCTGTTTCAGATTAGTAGATATAGGATGGGAACTTAATCCTGATGAAGGAAAAGTAGCAAAGGCAGAACTAGGGGACAGAGAATGTGCCAAACATTGTTAGGGTTCTCTAAGAACATAACTGATAGAATGAACTAATCCACATCTACATGTTGGTAAGATTGACTTATTAGACTGGCTTTTTAGGCTGTTGTCCAAGAAGTCCAACAATGGATATCTTCTGACAGAAAGATCAAGTATTCAGTAGCTGTTCAATTCATAAGACTTGATGTCTCAGCAGTCCAAATCTGGTGTCAGAGTCCAGGGAAGTCTTAGAAAGCTGCCTGTTTTCAGTGCACATTGAAATCTCTACGAGTATGTTCAAATAGCAACAAAGGAATAATCATAGTAGCCAAAGTTGCCAGTGATAGTGAGGGCAGGGAGACAGAAAACAAAAGCTTTCTTCCTTCTTCTACTTTTTTGGTGTGTATGTATGTATGTATTATGTATGTATGTATGTATGTATGTATGTATGCATATATCTTCTGGACTACCACCAAAAGGTGCAATCCAGACTTAGAGTAGATCTTTTGACCTCAAATGATCTAGAATTAGACTGTGTCTTTCACCTCAAATAATCCAAGGAAGAAAAATTCCCCACAGGTATGTCAACTATTGGGTTTTACTTCCAAATGTAGGCAAGCTGACAACTGAGATTAGCCATCAAAGGTCTAAGAGTAATCTTGAGAGACCAGAATGAGGAAAAGAAGGGTACAGAGGTTACTTATCTTAGTTCCAGCCACATGTGGTGGCTATGTGGTACTTGGTAGAAAGTGGGTTCTTTGGTTCAGTGGTAAGTCCCAGAAGAATGGAGCTTGACTAAGAGGAAAGGGCTAGAGTGGGTGGTAAGGTTGAGCCGTGTGTTCCTGTCTCTAATTCATAAGATTACATCCCAAAGCAATGGAGATGATTTGGAATAAGGGGCTCAAGAAGATGAGCTGCAATAAGTCATAAGTGTCTGCTAGAGCATCCAGAAGAAACCAGGAAGGAAGAACCTGTACCTTATCTAGCAGACTAGTGTGGTGGCTGAGGGGTCCTTGGTAAGGAGAGTCCTTTGTGTCAGTGAGGAGTCACAAAGTAATGGAGATGAGCTAAGAAGAATGGCTGCTGAAGCAGCAATGATGAGTAGGGGAACCCTGGGTTAGACTACAAGGCAATGTCCAAGAAGATGAAGGAAGGCTGGGAAGATGCCTCTATCTAGGTCAATTTTATGGGAACATTTTCTCAGTTGAGCATCTCTCTTCCAAATGAGTTGTGTCAAGTTGACATAAAGCCAGCCAGCACAATTGGCTCTTTGTTAATTTGAGACATAAATGCATCATTAAATTGTTAACTGTTTACCTGCTTATTTTTTAATCTACAAGATTTCACATTAATATCAATATCACAATATAAAACATCCCAAATCTTAAAAGTCCAACAGTTTTAAAATTCAAACACTTCAAATGTTAATTACCTTTAAAGTACCCAAAGTTCTAAGATATTCAGTCTTTCAAATGTGGGCTCCTGTAAACTAAAAAGACAAGTTAAATTACTTTTCTACCCCAAGACATAATAACCAGGAAATAGTTATAATGAAATCACAGCCAAACTAAAGTTTATGAAGTATAAAAAGCCTAGTACTTTACATCTGCAACCCACTCATGATTGTGTGGGATGCAAAGATCCTAGGCTACTTCTCAAGCTCCTCCCAATGTAGCTTCTCTTCTAGGTTCAAGCAAGCTCCATTCCACAGCTCCTACTGTCCTTTTCTGTCTTTCCATGGTATAGGGATCTGCAAACTGCTGGCGTCTCCACTATAAATAAAGCTACACATTCACCCAAGGCCCACCAGTCTGTCTTCAGGGACTCTGACCTTACACATGGTGCCAAACCTCAATTTCTTTTCTTGACTCCTTCAATCCTGGGGCTTCTAATACAACTGAGGCTGCATCTTCATCAGTGGCCTGTCCTAGACTGTTAGGGTGCCAAGCCTCAGCTCCTCTCCATGACCCCTTTATGCCTTTAAAATCACTATCATCTAGGAAACTTACATATTACCAAGTTTGGCTTCTGACACAAGGAATAGCCCTGACTCTCTCTGAACTACAGCTTTTGTGCTCTGATACTGAGGAAGCACTTCTCAGAAGATTTTGCTGGTCTCTTGTAATCACAGCTGCTTCTTCAGCTCCAGCTAACAATCATCAATTGTACTAGCAAAGGAAAAGTTTCACTTTAGCAGTTCTTAGCTCAAAATATCACATATGTTCCCTTGATAGAGTCTTAGCTTCTCTATAAAACTGAACAAGCCAGATCTCCATTGTCTGCACTGCTCTCCGGATTTTCTGAGTTTCAGAATAAATAAAACATTAAGCTCTGAACACAGAGTGACTTTTCTAGTCCAAAGTTCCAAAGTCCTTCCACAACCTACACTTGCAAAATATGGTCAGATATGTCAAAGCAAATATCCTACAATCTTGGTACCAATTTCTATCTTTTGGGTTTTTATTGTTGTGATATACAACAACAACGACAACAACAACACCATGACCAAAAGCAATTTGCAAAGTTTTTGTCTCTTCTGTTTTCTTGGTCACAATCTATCACTGGAGAGATTCAAGACAGGGACCTGGAAACAGGAACTGAAGTAGAAAACCACTGAAGAATGATGCTTACTGGCTTGCTCCTGTGCCTTGTTCAGCTTGCTTTCCTATATAATTCAAGATCACCTGTTGAGGAGTTGTACTGTCTACAGTAATTTGGGTCCTTGTACACCAATCATTAATCAAGAAAATGCCTGACAGACTTGTTTATAGGCCAATCTTATGGAGGCATTTTCTCAATTGAAAGTTCCTCCTCTCAAATGACTCTAATTTGTGTCAAGTTGACATAAAACTAACCAACACACAGGAAACTGTGTTTAATTTAGTTTCAACAGCTAGAGAATTATTCTTTACATTCTTATTAAACTTTTATCTGGGGTCATTGACATGATAATCCTTGGTCCTATTGCCTTTATCGAGATGCTAGTCAGATACATCCATGTTCAAGCCTGCCTTTCTTTGAAGCAAAATCGTTTTAAATCAGGTTGAGTCCAAGATTGTCATGTGATAGAGAGATATTTCCATGATATAGCTCTTTTCCTGTCAGTTAGCAAATGTGAATCAGGTCTCAGTCTGTACCTTCTTAAGGAGCACACACAGAGGAATCCCCATGATCAGTGGGCATGTGACACTGTAATTTGAGTCCTTCCTTCACTCATTCCATTCTCTGCCTCTTACTGACATTTTTATAGTTCATTAAGGAGTTGTAGCCATGATGTCTAAGTCTTATACTAAGTTGTCTGACCATGTCTCCTACCTTGAATGTGATATGTGTGACTTTATGTCTTTAAGGAATTTATTGTTACACTCATTTTTCCCTATTCTAAGCCTTCCTTCTTCCTCCAGAATGAATTTTACTTACTCATATTTTCCAGTTTGAAGAAGCTGAAAAGTCACTGAACTCATAACAGAGGAGTTCTGGTGTATAAATACTGGTCTGGGAGCTTATCTACTACACAGAGTCTCACATAGTTTGTATCAGAGAAGAAAACAAAGAACAAAGGAAAAATGCGTTCTTCCTCACAGGACTGTATCTCTCCAATATTACCTTTTTATTTACTCATCCCAGTGTGACTGATCTTGCTGAAAAGTCCTATAATTAAGTCATTAAGATTAAAGTGGCTCATAAAGGTTGGACAGGTATCCAATAGGATAGGTATCTGTATAAAAAGAACAAAATGACTATAAGTTCATAGTGAAAAGGCATTGGTCAAAAACAGACACTATACCATCTGTTAGCTAAGAACAGAGGTATCTGAATGACAGAACCCACACTCATGGACTTTGGAATCTAATCCTCTGGAATTGTGTTGAGTAAATTGGTGTTATTTGAAACAACTAGTTTATAATACAATTGCTTACATCATTATCTAACATCATTTAAGATCAGATGGTCTTATATCATCTTCTACTTCATTACTGCATTACTGCAATACTAATAAGTCTACCTGAAAAATCTCAGCTCAGATCCGAGACTATTGTACATCTCATGGTCTGAATGTGAAATCTCTTTGTAGGCTCTCATATTTAAAGCCTTGGTTGCCAGTCAGTAGTGCTGTGTGAAAAGGTAGAACCTTACTGGAGGAAGTAGGTCACAGGCTGGCCTATGACTCTGCTTCACTTTCTCTTCAACTCTCTGATTTCTGAACATAGATAGAATATGGCCAGCCAGCCTTCTGTTCCTCCAACATGTTTCGCCAGCCTGATACTCTGTCTTTGTGAGTCAGTAGTGCTGTTTTCTCTTCAGTTGATTATGTCAGACCATCTTACCACATCAACACAAAGTAAGTGATCATATTACGAACTGTAATATTTTAAATGTACATTGCAAGTGTTCCATTCTCAGAGAAACATGATTCAAGTACAAACATTAGAAAGTTGTAATGTTTTCCTATTGACATCATTTGATATGTAAATATCAATGTCTCTTTGGATTACATTGGGCTAGGAAGTTTGATTTTTCTATAAACTGGCATTTGAATTGCAATCTTCATTTTCATAAAAATCGTTAAATTAATTTTGGTTTGGGATAAGGATATACTTTCCAGTAATACATGAAATATATATGAAAAATACTTTCCCCATCTAGTACTACATATTTGCATGAATTGATATTCTCAGAATTGGTGATTTTAAAATCAAAATATACTGAACAACTTTGAAAATGCTCTATGGCACACATAATATTCGATCATGTGAAAATAAACAAGCATATTGTTTTATTAGTATTTAAATATGCTTTCATCTATAATAAATGGTAAATTATTATAGACTAAAGGTATAAAAATGTATTTTATGATTTATTATCAGTAAATACTAGATTTGTATGCCTATTTTATATAACTATATGGAGTCCTGCATAAACGTTTTTGAGGTGAAGAGGTAATGCCAATGGGATAGATTTAAGAAGCTTTGATCTGTGGTATTTGTTACTGTAGCTCTAGCTAATAATTACAGCTGCTGAGTTAAAGAACAGAACCTAAACAATCAGGGGAGCCTGAGATCTTTTGTCTGCCACACATTACATCCTCAGTGTTTGAGGGATAATGAACATGCAAATGAAAGAAGCAATCACTTGGGCACTGCATTATTAGTTAGTTTTCATGTTGGTATTGCAAAATACCTGACAAAAGCAACTTAAGGATTTATTTTTGCTCACAGTTTGAGGGACACCGTCTGTTATGGAGGGGAAGGCACAAGCACAGCAGCAGGCTGACCCATTGTGACAGGAGTACAGCTGAAACTTCTTCCTACTGCATATCTTGATGGACCAGGAATCAGAGAGTGAACAAGAAACTTGCTCTGCCCCAAAATTCTCAAGGCTAACCCTCAATGAAACAATTCTTATTATGAGTCTCTGCCTCTAAAAGGTTACACAACTTTCCAAATTAGCACAAGGAGGTGGGGGTTAGGTGTTCACATATGAGTCAGTAGGGGATATTTTTCATTCAGACCACAATGAACTCTGATTATTACAGATAGGAAGAAGTCATCCACATGCTGTACAAAGTGCTCCCTCTCAAATAAAAATGTGTGGCACATTTTCTAATTAACACACTAACTGACATATTATAGGTAATCAATGAGGCAGGACTTAATCTGAATATATCCCCTTATTCCTTGTGTTTTTCAAAGACTAGCACAGACCCTGGCTTAATGCAATGGAGTTAACAAGGATTTGGTTTAAGGAGACTTTCAGCCAAAAGCAGCAGGTTGCTTTTTGTGAGTTTGAACTAAGAGCTAAAGTCAATCAGTGTCAGCTCCTCAGAATCTGTTCCAGGATGCTGAAATCCTACCTTTAGTGTGAGAAGCAGCTCCCTGTCAGCAGATTACCTAATATAAAGTCCTGGAGAGAGAGAGAGAGAGAGAGAGAGAGAGAGAGAGAGAGAGAGACAGAGAGAGAGACAGAGAGAGAGACAGAGAGAGAGACAGAGAGAGAGACAGAGAGAGAGACAAAAGAGACAGAGAGACAGGGAGAGACAGAGAGAGAGACAGAGAGACACAGGGAGAGACACAGAGAGAGAGAGACAGAGAGACAGAGAGACAGAGAGAGAGAAAGTTCCGGCAAGGATTATGTCCCTGAGCTGTGTGTAGAGAAAAATGGCAGGAGCTGTGCTGGATTTCTATCCCAAGCTTTGTGTCTCTCAGTGGTCAGGTCTGGTCGAGAACATTGCTCACACCACTAACACCCAAACTGGGAATGAGATTGAAGGCAACCCTCTGGTGTATGATCATAACAGCTCTGTATTCCAATTTGTATCACATTGGGGAAGATTTTGGAAATGAAACAAAACATCAATTTTTAACTTCCAAACTGAGGTAACAGTAGCAGGAATGGAGTTGATGGAAGAACGCAGGTCAGGATGGGTGTCTGTGCTCCAACCTTAAATCCCAGTGTCACCCTTTGCAATTTCAGCACCTATAGAGGAGGCAGAAATTGCCACAGCCAGGGTTGACATAGGTACAATGTATAGGTGAGCTAAAATCAGCCACTCAGGAGCCAGAAGTAGAAGGATCAGACTCACAAGCCCTTCTAGGGTATTTACCCAGGACTCTACTTTGAGGTAGGCTTGAGCAGTAGAGACTCTGATTTAAACAACAAATGAAAATGATAACAAAAGGAAGTTTACTTCAGAAGTGGTTGCAAGAGAGAATATTATGAGGTGCCAAGAGTGAAGAGTCTTCTTTAGACGGGGGTTGAAGCTGAGAACCTGATACTATTGAGTCAGAAGGAGTCAGGAGTGAGGCAGGGGTAAGTATAGGGAACATTCCTGCAGCCGGACACCCGGAATGCTTGTACAAGGAGAGGTGCACAAAATGACCCAACCTTACTGAGAGTAAGACGATGAAAACAGAAAAATAAGATTTGTATGCAGAGTACAATGTATATGTTTAGCATGTGCTCCATGTATACTATACACAGGCATATACGTCTGTGCACACACCCCTCATTCATGAGAAACCTACATAGAATTCCCTTTTATATCACTTGGGTGCAAAAAACACATAAGAAAAGGAGGTTTTGATGGAGAAGTGGGGAGGAAGTAACAGGGTAGTAATAGTTAAAAAAGAATAAAATTTCCTATATACATATGTTAAATTGTTAATGAATTAAACATACATTAGACAAGAAAACAAAATAAACCAAAAAAATGCAAAGGTCATAAACAGTTTTTAAAATTGCAATGAAAATCCCAAATTTTAGAAAAGTGAAGTGAAAAAAAATTAAACTTTCTATAAAGAAAAAAAAAACCAAAGAAATAATGAATAAATAGCAAAATTGAAGGACAACAACTGGGAATAATCTAAAATAAAGGTGATAGAATACCAATGTTTAAAAATTTGATTATTATGAACAAATCTCTTTATTGATTTTGTTCAGAAGTTAACATATTTGCCAGCAAAACCAAAATAAATGGAAATGAAAATATCTGGGTTTTTTTCTTTTAAATAAGATTCCATGTAGTTTAGGTTGACCTTGAACTTTATATGAAGCCAAGAGACACCTTGAACGTTATTACTATAATAATAGTGTGTGTGCATGTGTATGAGTGTGTGTGCATGTCTATGTGTATGCATTCGTGTATGTGTGTGTGTGCCTGCATGTGTGTGTTTGCCTGTGCTTTCTCCTGTTTGATGCATGTCTGCCACAGGCATGTGTATGGAAGTCATATGATAGACCCAGCTATCTGCTCTTGTCTTCCACCTTGTTTGAGAAAGAGTCTCTTATTGGTTTTTCCTAATACCCCAGGCTATCTGGTCTGTCAGCTTCAGGGTATTCTCCTGTCCAGAACTCCTGTCTCCCCATAGGATCATGGGATTACAGATATCTACCATCACATCTGAATTTACATGGGTTCTGGGAATCTGAACCCAGGTCCTCACACTTAACAACAAGCACTATATCCTCTTAACCATTTCCCCAGTCCAAGGACCTTGTGTTTTTCATCCTGCTCCTAACTCTGAAGTGCTTAGATTATAGGCATGCACCCACATTACCCATGTAGCACTTAGAACCCACTTAGCTACACCCCTAGCATTCAGATATTCATTTCTAATAATAATTGTTGTGCTCTATTTTATTTTACATGGAATGTGTTTGGGTATAATGTGATATATATTATGTTGTGTATTAAGTGTTTAAGAATATATTTAGAGGATAATTAAATGTATGCTTATATCAAGTAGAACATAAGATGACTATAGATTTTTCACTTTATAATTCTTTTTTGTTTAATTTTTAGTATAAATTTGTCTCTTTCAAGCACTTTGGCTGTTGCAATTTTTGTGCTATATAAATGATATTAATATATGATAACCAGAATACTGCCCACCATACAGTAAGCACTAAAGTTACCAGTCCATTTAAAATGAATTTTAAAATTCCCACTATGAATCGGTTCTCATTTGTGTTGAAGAGTCATCCAGTGGTTGATGGTGCCATTTTAGAAGGATGCAGACAGGAACCCTCCAGGAACCCTTTACACTCTGCCTCTGTTGAGTTCTCTTGTTTGCAGCTGTGTGATGCTCCTGCTGAGCTGCATCCTGCTGTGTGGTATGAATTTCGCTTCTGTCTTTAGTTAAGGTGGGCAGCAAAGGACAACAGTGATTCATTCCTTTCTTCTGGATCTAAGAGTGGACACAGTTACACACACAGTACTGTAAAGTGAGGTAGAAATAGTAATCCAAGTACTTTTATTGACATGATGTTGGGAGACTGTCTTTTTATCCTGGACTGTTCTGTATTTCATCTATCAAATTAAGGAGTAGAAATAAATGAGCAGCCAGAGTGCAAATGGCTTGAGCAGGACTTGGTAAGCAGCTGGCAGGATAGCAAACCCAGTAACAGCTCGCCTCACTGCTGCTACTGAGCCTTCCGAGCCTGCAGATGCTTACAGGCCTGTATTGTGCTTTCTTTGTGTGTGCATCAGGAGAATGGTATGTACCAGTATTCTTACCTCTATTTCTCAAGTCCCTTTTCTGGAAACTAACTCAAAACAATCTCTTTGAATATCAGCACACTCAGGAGGACCTCACATATCTCAGCAAAGTGCTCCATCCAAAGACATATAAAATCTATAGAAGCACCTTAGAGATCCATGAGCTGTTCTCAGCTTATCTATGGAAGCACCAAATTATGTGAGTCACTTATTTTTCCAAACAAAAATTAGAATTGAAAA
Organism: Mastomys natalensis; assembly: GCA_021653895.1. Taxonomy (NCBI): domain Eukaryota; kingdom Metazoa; phylum Chordata; class Mammalia; order Rodentia; family Muridae; genus Mastomys; species Mastomys natalensis. Next base: position 11,320 of record JAJTUV010002780.1, read on the forward strand.
CCTCATTTTAGCATGTATCTAAGTAATATGTTTCCACATAAAATCATGGTGCTGGTTAGTTTTTGGCAACTTGATACAAACTGCCTCAGAAGAGGGAATTGCCTTCATTTGATTGGCTACTGTAGGCTGTACCATCCCTAGATGGGTGGGGCTAAGAAAATAAGAAAGGCAGATGAGCAAGCTCAGGAAGCAAGGCAGTAAGGAATGTTCCTCATTGGTCTTTGCATCAATTCCTGCCTCTAGGTTTCTCTCTTGTCTTCCCTTAAGAATGGATACCAACCTATAAGGTGAAATCAATCTTTTCCTCCACAAGGTGTTTTCATTGTGACATTTTATCACCACCATTGTAAAGTAAATTACAGCAGAAATTGGTACCAAAGAGAGGGATCTTGCAGTGATAGGTCTGAACATGTTGTTTTGGGGGAGGGTGAAGGATGATTTTGGAGCTTTGGCTAGAAGAACCATTGAGTACTCAGAGCTTAATGAGATGCTCTGGGAATTTGAAAGATATTGCTGAGAGAAATACCAAGCATAGAGGCCTTGCTTGTGAAATTTCAGACTATCTCAAAGACCATCAGGGATGTGCAATGAAATTTAAATTAGTAATTCATGGAAGTGAAACCCTCAGTGCTTTACCTGGATCAATCATGGTTATGTGGGGCTGGAAATGAGATGTAATTAATAAAATATCAACATCTCCAGGTGAAACTGGAAATATTTCCTCCTGGTCATGGCATAGAAGAAGCTTTTTGGCTGTGCCTGCATTCAAGTAGGCAACTGAACATGGCCATGTGGAAGAGTCTCCTACATTGTTCTAGTTTTGCCAGCTTCAGAATTGGTGGAGCCATGAAGAGAAGCTGAAGTTCAATGATGATGTGGCAGAATCAGAGTCCCTGAAGAGGCCCAGAGAGGCCACTGGTGAAAGTGCAGCCTTAATTGCAATTGTAGTAGAGACCTCAGCAATTAGAGATGCCCGGACATGAAGTAATCACTGTGTACCAAAAGGTGACCTACAGACTACTTGGGAGAAAACTCAAGAATGAAAATATATTTTCCACAGTGTTAAATGCTGGAGATTTGAGATGAAGTAACCAATCCCTTGTGAAGACTCTTGTGATTATTCTTTCACAGAGTGGAAGGGAGAGGACTATGGAGAACAAACTCTGTTCATCAAATGCTAAGTAATGGAAGCTCATTCTAACAAAAGCAGGGAGTTGTTTGGCCAGACAATCTGCTGAAAGCCTGGCCTTTTATGAATGTCACATGGTCAGCATCTGAGTTTTGGAGTAGTCCCACTTAAAATACTCAAAATGCTCAAAACAACAAAATCCACATGCTCTCTAATCTCCAACAGAACCACATTTTAAAACTCAAGTGAACAAGAAGGTGTCAGCTGCTTTCAGAGATTCTAAATTTCTTTGCTATAAAAGGAAGTGATCTGAGTAGTAATTCAAACTTATAAGAAAAAGTAAAGCAGACTGAAGAAGGCGGTTATATAGACAAAACACACTAAAATATAGATTTGCTTGTTTTCTCTTAAACACTGAATATAAACATAATTATAAATTTCTGAGACTGAATGTTGTCTCGGTATTGCCTAGGACTACATAAATAATAACATTGAGTGCTGGAAGATAAATGGAGTTATTTAATTGTCTTAGTCCATGTTCTATTGCTGTGGGGAGGCATTACAACTATGGTAACTCTTATAAAGAAAGAGATATGTTTGGGGCTAACATAAAGTTCAGAAGCTTATTCAATATCATCATGGCTAGAAGCATGGAGGCAGACATACAGGCTGCAGAAGAAGCCAAGAGTTCTACATCTGAATTGTCAGGGAGCAGGAAGTGAGAAACACTGGCCCTGGCTAGAGTATTTGAAACCTCAAAGTCCACCCCCAAAGACACACTTCTTTCACTAAGGTCGTGCCTACTCTAACAACTCTTAACGGTGCCATCGTCCTTGGTGATCAAGCATTCAAATTCTATGAACCTATGGAGGCCATTTCTATTTAAACACCAAAGTCCACACCCCACCTGCCGATTACCACCCAACAAAGGCTGATTTAAGCCAAATCACGTTTATTTTTTTTACATGCTCCAGTCTCGAGATAACTGTAATTGGAGTCCGACACTTCCCAAGTGCCTCCTGTTGAGTCTACTTATTTGTTTTGAACACTCAAAATCCAAAGTCTCTTCTGAGATTCTAGTATTGTGGTTGACCTTTCCTCTGCCCTGCCTAGCATAGATGTAGACATTTTGTTCTGTGCCTGCAAGCTATTTCACTGTTGCTGTAATATGCCTGCTGGTCATTGAGACAGAAGAATAACTTGACTCAGAGTAGGATCATTCTGACCACGTCCTCTGTATTGTTCTGTATGTTCTGAATGTTTTGTATGAGGTTTGCTAATCTTAAGAAATTCCACAAAGCTTTATGTAGGACCCATCAAAGGTCAATATGAACTAAATTGGCTTGAGTCAGATCTTACCAATGGGCAGCACTTCTTGGACCTACATATGAGCACATTGTGTCTGTGTGTGTGTGTTTCCTTTATAGGATGACGAGAAAGATATCTGTTGTCATAGTTTCAGCTCCTGACCTAAACTATGTCTGTGAAAATTCCACATTGGAGTGTGTATTAGATAAACCATCCCTGTCTGACTGAGATTGGTGTTCCTGTCTTTGGTTGAGTGGCTCCTAGACCACAACACATAGCAATCTCCTAACTATAACCTCCTGTAAAAACCAAATCAGAAAGCAGATCATATACTTCCAACATTCAATGACAAAAATATACATTGCTATTCCAGAATTGAGAAATGGTGCATAATACGAGACCAAAGCAAAACTGAAAATTAGCTAGAAAAACTCCAAACTCTGCATCTCCATGTCTGATGTTAAAGTGCTCTGAAAATGCCCACTTCATTTCAGCTTTGTTGATTGCCACACACTTCTTTCTCTTGGGCTGGTTCCACACTCTTTTAGCAGCTCTCTTCAGCAGGTATCCCATGACTATGGCATCTTCAACAACTTGGGGTCTCTAAGGCAATCTAGGCTTCAGAGTCAGAGCTTCACACAATGGCCCTGAGTAACACACTTCTTCCCCAAGGCCAAACTTACTCCAACAAGCCCGTTCTTCTTAATAGTGACCCTCTCTGGTGACCAAACACTCAAAGACTATGAGGTCCATTCCTATTCAAACCACCAAACTAATATATAGCGAATGACCTCAGTTATTTAAAATATAGTCTACTAGGTGACATCATAATATGTAGGTGCAAAAAAGAAAGACTGGTAAGGCATCATTATGTTTTGAGTGATAAGATGCATTAACAATTTGTTTGTTCATTGTATATCTGGAAAAATTCCATTTTTGAAATAAGTATAAATAGCTACTTTAAGGTTTGGTGAGATGGTTCAAAATGAAAAGTGTACACCTACTTCACAAAGGACCAGAAGCGATTTTTAGTATATAAGTTGGGTGGTTTGCAATTGTCTATCACTCCAGCTTTAGGGAAACTACCACCTCTTCTGGCCTCTATAGACACTGTACTCATGTACAGACAACCTCCCCATATATATTCAAATAGAAATGAAAAGAAAATCTAAAAAAGAGTATAATAATTGAAAACAATTCATAAAATTGCTTTAACTTTGAAAAGAAAAAACTAATAATTTAGTGATAACTCAAAATTTTTCTTGAGAGATGTACTAGTTTGTCTTAATGTCAACTTTTCACAAATATAGAGTTTTCTGAAAGGAGGGAACTTCATTTGAGAAAATGCCTCCATAGTATTCAGCTGTAAGTCATTTTCCTTCCTTCCTCTCTTCCTCTCTTCCTCTCTCTCTCTCTCTTTCTGTTATTGTTTAACTTTTTATTGACTCCTTGTGAGTTTCACATCACACACCATAGTCCCACTCATCTCCCCATCCCCTATACTCTTTGCCCTTGCAACCTTTCCACTCAAATAAAACACAGACAAACAAACAACAACAAACAAAGCATAAAAATCACAACATCATGGAAACTCTAGTATGTCACAATGTGTCCACATATCTTCACTTGCAAATGTTCATTACAATGAATCATCAGTCTGGCCTAAGATCTATGGCTTCTGTGACACCATTAATATTGTATTCTCAACGGGACTGCTCTGGGTCAGCCCACTGCTGCCTTGCGTCATGGAGATCTTACAGTCCTGGATCAGCAGGATTGGTCACTTCATGAATCCTGACTGCTCACCGATGATATTGGCCAGTTCCACTGAGCTGCCCAGTCAAGTTGCAGGATCCCAGTCTCCCAAGTGCTGCAGCCTGAGAGGTGTTGAGCCAGCTCTTCTTCTCTCACATGCTCAAGATTGTCTTATCATGCCTTTGCCATCAGTGCCAGCTCTACTGTATTGCCCAGGTGAGGTGCAGTTTTACAGCAGTGACAAGACAGGGCTACCTCACCTGCTCTCATGACCCCAGGGACAACTCTCTCAGCTACTGCAGTGGGCAAGAGGAGAGGGAGGAGATCACCTTCCTAACATACACACACACACACACACCACACTACTGTCATACTCTTGCCCTCAGGCCCAACTCACCTGCACCTACTCCATCAGGGCCAGTTCTACTGTGCTGCTCAGATGAGGTGCAGGGCCCACTCTCCTGAGTGCTGCAATTGGCAAGTGGCAGGGCCAGCTTACCCACTCTCACTATTCCAGGACCAGGTCTCCAAACTGTTATAGGTGGTAAGGACATCACCCCCACATCCACTCCACCTCATGGCAGAGGAGTGGCAGGGCCAGTATTCCCATACTGTTACCCTGGGGGCTAGCTCACCCCCCCCCACCAGGGCTAGTCCTACTATGTGGCCCAGGCAAGGTGCAGGACCTGCTCTCCCAAGACTGAGGAGCATGGCTAGCATACCCTGGGATCATCTCTCTGGACTGCCTCGGGTGGCAAGGGGCAAAGGGGTGGAAAGCATTTCTCTCAATCCTGGTCAGGAGTGTCTGGGGGCAGCCATCCTTCACCATCACTCTCAGGCCAGACTCACCTGTACCCCCTCCATCAGTCCAGTTCTATTGTGCTGCCCAGGAAGGTGCAGGGCTTGCTCTCTCTAGTGCTGCAACAGGTCAGGGTTGGAGATAACTCTGTTCTCATGACCCTGAGGTAAATCCTCCCAACTGTCTCAGGTGGCAAGGGGTGAAGGGGTCACCCCCACACCCATGCCACCCTATGCAGACAAATGACAGGGCCAGATTTCCCATGCTTTCACCCTTGGGGCTGGCTCACCTGTGCCTCCACCTTCAGGTTCATCTCTGCTTTATTGTCCAGATAAGGTGCTGGACTATCCAGAGTGCTGCAGATGGTGGGGCAGGGTTAGCTCTCCTAAGCTCATGACCAGAGGGGTGTGTGTGTCTGTGTGTGTCTGTGTGTGTGTGTGTGTGTGTGTGTGTGTGTGTGTGTGAGAGAGAGAGAGAGAGAGAGGAGAGAGAGAGAGAGAGAGAGAGAGAGAGAGATCATCTCTGCACTCATGCCACCCCATGGTATACAAGTGGCAAGGTTGGCTCTCCCACACTCATGTCCTTAGGGTCCTGTTCACGTGACAAGTGCCACCTCTGCTGTGCTGCCTGGGCTAGGAACAGGGCCAGCTGTCCTGAGCACTACTAATGGTGAGTAATGGGGCCAGCTCTCCAGAATGCCACATCCAGTAAGAATTGGTTCAACTATGACCAGCCCCTGTACACCTATGTGATCTCTAGTAGCTGTTCTGACCAAGGAGTCCCCATGTTCTCTAGTGATAATATGAGCCACAGACATTGATACTGAACATTGCCATTGCATAGCCATGGTAACCCAGACATAGCCCTTAGTGACATGGAGCTTCACCATGGCCCCAGGTGGCAGGTGTGGCCACTCACAATGAGGCTCCAGTTCCATCTCTCTTCATAATTCTCAAGCTTCTCCACTTCTCTTTCTGTCCCATCTGACTAGCACATAAGTTTAACTGTGGTGGTTTTTGGTGTAGGGTGGGCACAGGGATGGTGGTTCCATGGGAGATATCCTCCATCCATGCTGCATGGTAAAATGGTGTCTATGGCCCACTTGAGCTGTATGCTAGCGGGCAGGTCTGTGGGGCATGGTGGTACACATGTGGGGCATGCTCTGTGTGTCTTTCTCCTGCAAGACTGTCCTGCCTGGATTGGATTGGATTTGTGAGTCGTAGGCATAAGACAGCCTTGGCCACTAAGCCAGGCATCTTCAAGCTGGGATGAACAAAGGACTGTAATCTCTGCTGCCCTTGACTGATATAAGAACAACACCACCAACAAAGTGTCTCTTTGCCCATTTAAAGGATAGGGCATTTATTTTTTTTTTTTTTTTAATTTGTGGTTGATAAGGGAAGGTTCATCCCATTGTGGGTGATACCATACCTGGGCTGGTGGTCCTGGTTTATATAAGAAAGCAGGATCAGCAAACTAGAGGGAGCAAGCCAGTAAGCAACACTCCTCCATGGCCTCTACGTCAGCTCCTGCCTCCAGGTTCTATCTATGTTCTACCTAAGTTCTTGTCTTTGATTCCTTCAGTGATGGACAGCAATATGAAAGTATAAGCCAAATAAACCCTTTCCTCCAGAATTTACTTTTGGTAATAGTGTTTTGTCACACAAGAGTCAAATGTTTTCATTACGGAGCTTGGCTTCTCTTGTTAAAACTCACAGAAGGCAGTGCTTTTATTTCACCAGCTACTGGTCTCAGGTTTGTGTATGAGTGACTGAATAGTCTTTTTTTCTATTACATAGATGAATAATTTGAAAGAAAAAATGAAAAGGAATGTAATTAAATGTGTTGATTTGAATGAAAACGATCCCCCATAGACACAGAGAGTGCCATTATTGGAGGTGTGGTCTTATAGGAATAGGTGCTGGCCTTGTTGGAAGAAGTGTTTTACTTGGGGAGGAGTGTTGAGATTTCAAGTGATCAAGCCAGGCTTAGTGGTTCAGTGTCCCTTCCTGCTGCCTGAGAATCCATATGCAAAACTCTCAGCTACCTCTTTAGCATCCTGTCTGCCTGCATGCCACCATGCTTCCTGTCATGACAATAATGGACTAAACCTCTAAATTATAAGCCAACCCCAACTAAGTGTTTTCTTTTATAAGAATTGCTGTAGTCTTGATGTCTCTTCACAGCAATAGAAACTCTAATAAGACAGTAAAGTTGCTCAAGGCTATCAAACCTGTAAGCTGAAAAATTATGATTTATTCTCAAGGAGGCTGGTTCTCTCATGGTATAATTCAACAATAAACAACACAGGATCCTACATACTTATTCTATAGGAACTTATATGCTCATGCTACAGTCTGAATGTGATAAATCATGGTTTAATCACTGCTGAATTCCCCACTTTTAAGTCAAATTATGTTACACGATAAATGTATAAGGGGATGATAGTTCATAGTAAACTCAACATCTACTAAGATAGGAAATTACTCTGACCATTGCTTCCACATGTAGCTTTTCTAATGAAACAAAATACATTCTTAAAACCATGACTTTGTTCCAGTTTTATCTTACATCATTAATTTGTTTATCATCTGCACAGATTATACCTTCAGCATAGAGAAGATTTAGAACTGTGACTAAATGAAAATAGGCTTTTTCAGTCATCTAGAAAATTTGCTTACATGATATATATTTAAAGTTATATTTTAAATTCAGTGTATTTCCCCCTTTGTTTAATCTAAGTGAATAATTTATATAAAAGTAAAGAAACTAGAAAGTATTGATGACTATGGGTTAGCTAACACTAGGAACATTAAATTTTAAAAAAACTGCAATAATCCTGAAATGTGGGAACTGAAAAGTCTGCAATCTACAGAGCAAAAAAGGACACACACACACACACACACACACACACACACACACAATTTTTAGACATCCTTAATTTTATAACATTTCAGGTTTTAAAATTTGAAGACTAGATGATATGTATAGAGATAATATATATAATGGATGGGTAGATAAATACAATAGAAGATGGCAGATAACAGATACTTGATTTTGTCTTTCCTCTAACTCAGCAGTTAAAGTTTTCATCCTCCATACATCAGAGTATGATTATATTTGAAGGTAGAATCTTTAGAGAAGTAAGTTATAATTACATCTGCAGTTCTTATTTTTGAAAAATATATAAAAGTAGACATTTTATAGAAAAGAAAATTTAAAGGTTATTTTCTATCATGATGTAAGTAATCTTTATTGTTATATTATCAGAAAAATTTTTGACTTTTCTTTATGTTTAGTTTTTTTTTTTATTTTTGTATTTTTTATTAGTTTGTTTCCTGCTTGAGTGTATCTTTTTCATTGTTGTTATGTAGCTTAGCTAGGCCTCCAGCTCAGCATCTTCCTGTCTCTATCTCCTGAGCGCTAAGATTGCTGGCTTGATCTTTTATACACCCACCTTTCAAGATGACTTTCATCACAGGCTAATTACCTGAATATACTTTATTTTGCAGACAAATTTTACCTCTTTTGTCTTTTAAAAGTAGCAATTTCTTTTGTTGATATCTGAATAATGAACATTGTTACTAAGGAGCTACCCCAGGGGTTTGGGGGGTGGGGTGGCCTAAGAGACACTCCGCCTAGCAATAAATACCAGGGAAAGATAGGAAATTTGTATTTCCACAATCACAGTTCTTAGTTACCGGTTAAGGCCCATTGTCCATTTGAGTTTTGCTGACATTTGTCTGCCTGACTCTAGCTCTCTCCAGAGTGTGCTCATCCTGCACATTCCATGAGCACTGGTCCAGACTTTCTTCACAGTTGTGCCTCTTGCCCTCACATCTCCCCTCTCTTCCTCCCAGACTGTACAGTATCCTTTAATCCAACTGCATATTTGAGAGATATTTCCTCTCCAGATCTTTCCTCTCCAGGTTAAATCTACTGTTGAATACTAAGCTTTTATACCTATTATTACTTATTTATAGTATAGCATTTCTACGTGGATTCTTTCTCCTTATTTTTAAACTGATATTTCCAGGTGCTGAAATCTGGATTGAAGTCCTTATTGATGATTTCCTTAAGTTCCTTAAACACATTTAAAACTACTCTGAAATCTTTGTAAATACAAATTTGCGTACCTGTCACGGTGGTTCCTGTTGTGTGCACATTTAATGTGTGTATGCTCCTCCTTTCTTTTATATTTTATAGGCATAGTTAGAGATCAAAAATAGCAATTCTGGGTACTACCTTTAACCCATAAATATGCCACTGATGAAGGGGATATGTTCCTTAAGGAAGAAAGGGAACATGAACAACTGTGGTGAAAACAACAAGCTACTTCTAGAGATTATGATGGGGAATGGATGTTGAAGTTAAAAGAGAATGTTAGAGTTAAAACAGTGAGGCTAGGACTAGAAAGGATCAGAGACATCAAACTCTACAGTTGTGTATGAAACAGCCACTGGTACTTCACATGATACAGAGACACAAGTTCCATGAAATAGGTCCAGTGTTGGTGGGCCAACAGTCTCTTCTCTTAGGTCCCTAGTCATGCATAACTGGACCATGAAAGATCCTAGGCATCTCTCTCTGTCTCTGTCTGTCTGTCTGTCTGTCTCTGTCTCTCTCTCTGTCTGTCTCTCTCTCTCTCTCGTCTCTCTGTCTCTCTCTCTGTCTCTCTCTGCTCTCTTCTCTCTCTGTCTCTCTCTCTCTCTCTCTCTCTCTGTGTGTGTGTGTGTGTGTGTGTGTTTATGTGTGTGGTGTGTGTGTGTGTGTGTATAATTTTTCTAATGACTGCTGAGTTATTTTTGGAAAGTGTGCTTACCCCCAATGTGAAGGATCTTATGGCCTCATCAGATGGCTCAATTTTGTATGTGCAAACTCTTCAGTAACAGTTGCTGTATCAGATTTCTTGTCTTTCTTGTCTTTCTTTCCCATATCATACTTATTTGTTAGGCTCTACTAATCACTGAATGATTTCTCTATTAGTTTTAAATTTTTTCTGGTCATTAATTGAACCATAGCCTATTCAACTTAATCTCAGACTCTGTGGTGGTTTGAATATGCTTGGCCCAGGGAGTGGTGCTACTAGATGTGGCCTTGTTGGAAGAAGTGTGCCATTGTGGGTGTAGGCTTTCAGACCCTTTTCCTATCTGGTTGGAAGAAAGTTCTGTTTGCCTTCCAAACAAGATGTTGAATTCAAAGCTCCTCCTGTGCCATGCCTGACTGGGTGTTGTCAAGCCCCCACTTTGATGATAATGGACTTAAGCTCTGAACCTGTAAGCCAGCCCCAATTAAATATTGGCCTTATGCACTCTTTGATAAGTGGATATTAGCACAAATGGGCAGAATACCCAAGATACAATTCACAGACCATATGAATCTCAAGAAGAAGGAAGACCAAAGTGTGGATGCTTCAGTCCTTCTTAGAATGAGAAACAAAATACTCTAGGGATCATATATGTAGACAAAGTGTTGAGCAGAGACTGAAGAAAAGGCCATCCAAAGACTGTCCCATTTGGGGATCCATCCATACAGTCACCAAACCCAGGAACTATTGTGGATGCCAAGAAGTGCATACTGACAGACCCTGATATAGCTGTCTCCTGAGAGGCTCTGCCAGAGCCTGATAAATACAGAGGAATGCTTGCAACCAACCATTGGACTGAGCACTGGGTCTCCAATGGTTGGAGTACTCCAATGGAGGAGTTAGAGAAAGAACTGAAGGAGCTGAAGGGGTTTGCCACCCCATAAGAAGAACAATAATATCAACCAACCAGACTCCCCAGAGCTCCCAGGGACTAAACCACCAACCAAGGAGTACACATGGAGGGACCCATGATGCCAGTCACATATGTAGCAGAGGATGGCTTTGTTGGGCATCAATGGGAGAAGAGGTCCTTGGTCCTGTGAAGGCTCAATGCCCCAGTGTAGGGGAATTTGAGGGTGGGGAGGGAGGAGTGGATGGGTGCATAGGGGAACACCTTCATAGAAGCAGGGGAGGGGGATAGGAAGAAGGTTGGGGAAATCAGGAAAGGGTTAACATTTGAAATATAAATAAAGAAAATATCCAATTAAAAAAAGAAGTTAGACACACACACACACAGTTGTCTTGGTCATGGTGTTTGTTCACAGCAGTAAAACACTAAGACAGAGTCCTTTGCCTAGATTGGGCTTCAGTAGGCCCAAGGGCACATTAACTTTTCAGTGACAGCTTTGCTTTGAGACCTGAGTGCTTACGTGGCAGAGGACCAGAAGTCTCTGGTCTCCCCTGGTGGATCCCTTGACTGGAAACTATTTCCTAATAAATAATCTGATGATGCTGATGAGGACTCTAGTGTTTGTAATATCCCCTTCCTGGCAGTGGTAACATAAATGTTTGGTGCTGAGTGGAAGGAAAGAACTCAAAGTATCTTGGCTGAAGCTGAGAAACTAGCCTCTGCTGAAAATAGCTGGTAGACAAGATGAATATCTGATACCTAATCCTCCAGTGAAGGTGTCCTAGCCAAACCTTTAGCTGAGATAAAGAAATCAGATTATTTAAAACTTAACTGTGAAGTCAAAGGACATGATTTGACTGTAATAGATGACTATCTTATGAATTTTAACATATTTTCTTTTAATATTGTTCTTTACTTACTGTCTGCTCTCAAGACCATTTTTACCACGGTTGTATTTCATATACTCCTCATCTGTTTTATGATGAACCTGGTATGCCAAACAAGTGCCCACATCAATATTCTAGAAAACTTCCTTTCTCCCTTTCAATTTTTTTGTTTTTAATTTTCTTTTCTTTTAAACTAACTTTCCTAACATTAGTTTCCATCACCCACATCAGGCAGTTCACAGTTACCTGTAGCTCCAGCTCTTGGGGTATCTTATGTCATTGTGGCTTCTGTAGACATCACTGTGCACGTGCACACACACACATGCATATTAACACTTAATTTCACTTCAATTGCACTGGATTTGCTAGACACGATTGATTTTTTTCTAGGCTTATAGACTATTAGATTGATATGTCTATTTAAAGTTTTTAATTACTTGATGATATGTATTTATTCATCTAGTCTATTTTCTAACTCTACTAGGTAGCATATTATGACTGATTTAGTAGTTTAAATTGACATAAATAGACATCATCACTGAACAGTTTGTGGATGTCAAATGGCTTAGTCTGTCTTATCAGGATTCTTTCTGTTTTGTAGATGATAAGGGACTGGGAAGAAGCATCAACATTGAAAAGCACCTACTGCTCTTGAAGAGGACCTGTATTCAGTTTCTATCAAGCACATCAGCCAGCTCACAACTACCTGTAGCTCCAGATCCAGTGGTTCTGATGCTTTTCTGGCTTCTGTAGACACTGCTAAGCATGTGCACATACACATGTGCACATATGAACACATACACATACAAAAACATTAAGAATAGAAAAAAAGAAAGTGTTATCTTTAATGAAGCAGGTTAATCACAGAATGACTTTCTGAAAAATAGATGAAAGAACTGGCAGTATCCCCTAAAAAACACAAACTGCCAAAACTTAATAAGAAGTATATAACTTGATTAGACTTGCTTATATTTTCCCTAGTTTTTAGCACATGTTTATTATAGTACACAATGGGTTCTACTATGGCATCCTTGTACATTCTCAGGTCACATACTTTAGTGACAGTCAGTTTACTTTGTGTTTTCTTTTCCTTGGTCTCTCTTTACTCCCTTTACTTAAGAAATCTCTCTTCTGCTTTCTAGCTCTTTTAAAGTGTAAAGTCCAAATGTCATACTAAAAATAAACACCTGTCACATTGTCTATGAGTCTGACTTATTTTATTTAATATAGTGATGTCTAGTTCCATCAGTTTTCTTGCTAATGACATAAATTTTTTCTTTAGAAGTAGGTAAAACTCCAGTCTTCTTGCAGGACTTTTTCTGCCCATTGTATTTGCAGTGGAGCTCTATAATTGGGCAATAGAAGAGGTAGGTGGAGTGAGGAGTTGGGAGGAGGAAGGAACAAGAAGAAGAAGAAGGGGAAAGAGAAAGGAGAAAAGATGTCCTTGGATGTCCGCGTGGCTTTAGCAGTCTAAGGTAGTTATTCATTCAAGATTAGGCTATTGGGTTAACAGTTCTAATTGTGTGGGCATCTCGTGTATTGAGCATTTGGTAAGATATAAATCCATTGGATAATCTTTAAGCATTAGGTGTCTTATTTCTACCGGGTACTGGGAATTGTTAAACCTACCCCATGGGGGTGGCACAGTTGGCCCTTGAGCCATGCTTAGAGCCATGGACCCCACAGAGCTGACCAGTGGAGGCAACAGCCATGCCAACATCTCGGGGGTCCTTGCTCCTGGCCACCCAGGGCCACTGTTAGTTCGGGAAGTTAGAGCAGGAACATGACGGCCAGGCTAGGAGCTAGCTGAGCCGCTCGCCCTTTCTAATACCTCCCGCTACAGAGTCTGTGTTTAATGACAGTTCTTCGTTCACCTGTTGACGAATAATTTGCTAATTTATAATAAGGCAGTTGGACATAGCGTCACAATAAATATAGGTATACAGGTCTCTGTTGTGCATTAACTGAATCCTTTGTTCAATTATACCTTACAAGACTGAAAGCCATATGTTGAGTAGGATAAAGAAACCAACTGGCAAATGATCTGCTTCTGTGCTTGCATATGCTATTCATAATTCAATCTACTAGAGACAAAGGCTTACATTTCTTGTCTGCTTTCTGAGGGCATTGTTTTACCTACTGTGTCATCTCCTGCTTAAAGAAACTTTGAAAGTAGTGAGCTGAATAATCAAGAGTAGCAAAGAGAAGGTCTATCACTAAGACAGGTTCCAATAGTATGTAAAGTAACCATATAGGTGAAGCCACTATTGCTATAGTCTTTCATTCAGAAGCAAATCATAGGAATTAACCAAGTCTAGGAATTAGTCTTTAAGGTTTAGGAATCAGCCTTTGCAGTGGAGAAGACTTCTAATGTCATGTTCCATCCTTGGGTCTATGAAACTCCCAGAGAGGAAAGGCTCTAAGAAAATGCTTACATCTTTGGAATTCTCCAACCATACTTCCTTTCTTTACCTTTGGATGTGAATCTATTTTAGTTATTTTAATGATATCGTGATTTCTTTTTCTGGCTCCCTAAAGGATAAGATTCTTAGATTTATAAATTTTTTATAACGTTATCTCTTTTTTCCCCAGTGTCCTTATAAATTGCACTACATCTCTGAAGAGTCTGATTTTCTAAGAATTACTCTTTAAACCCTGAAGAGGAATCAAAATTATTTTGCTCTGCTTTCTCCCCACCACCATATGATCAAGTACTATAGTTGTATGTTCCTCCAGAACCTGTCATATCATGTCACCTTGCAGAAACTATTGCTTTCTCCCAGCTGACCACAGAATGACTCCATTTTCTTGAATTGTATCTAAACCCCTCCACATTGTTAGAATCCACTTTCCCAAAAATCAACTCTGACCCTTCCTCCACTTTTGATATTTATCTTGTTTTATCAGCACACCAAACTGTTTATGCCCCAAATGTGCAGTATTATTTTTTACTTTACTGTCTGACAAGGATCATATTAATCAGAAAGACAGCACAAAAAGACACAAACAATATAGGTATATTTAAATAAGACATAATGATCTGAATATGTGCATAACTTTGACTAAGATTAAAATGTGAGGTTCCATTGCTGCCCCAAAGACACCTGTTCTATTTGCTCCCCAGTTGTATCTTCCCACACTTTCCCTTGAGCAAGTTTTGACATTTGTAATACTATTTTCCTTTCTCTGTATATATGATTTTATCACTTAGGCATGAATTTTTAAAGAATAGGATGTTTGATTTTGCCTGTTTTTGAAATTCATATGAATAGAATCCAACAGTAAGTACCCTTCTGTAGCTTGTTTATTTTGCTCAGGATTACACATCTATGATGGATCTGTGTGATGCCCATGGCTTTTCAATCAATCTTTTCATTGCTTTGTAACATTGCATTCTACTGTATGTTACAATGTATCTAATCTGTGGCTAATGGAAATTTAAATTGTTTCTAGTTTTTCACTGCTACAAAAAGTGTTGTTTCCTTCATTTTAAACCAGGTATCCGAGTTCACAAACTAAGGGTTTCTTTAACATACACATGCCAGAATAAAATGTCAAGAATTAAGAAACACAAATGTTACAGCTCTTTTATAAAAATGGGTTTGCTAAAAATATAATTGCTTTCGTTTAAATATCTATTCCCCCATCAAGTTCATGTTGACATCTACTCTTGTAGCATTAAGGAATGGGCAGTTGAATAGGTCATGATGTCATTGGGCTCTGCTGTTATTAATGGCTGAATATTGTTTTTGTGGGGAATGGGTTCCTCATTGATATTAATGGCTCCCATATAAAGAGGAGGTTGAGGTTGATCCCTTTTGTGTCTGCCTCTGTCACCATGCTTTGTCCTTCTGCCATGGGGTGGGGGACCATGAAGGCAATCTCCAGATTCTTTAACTTGACTTTCAGTTTCACTGGGTCTAGGATTATGGACCAACATATTCTGATTCATGATAAATTACTCAGTGTCAGCTATTTTGTTACAGCAGCACAAATCAACCTGACAGGTTCAATGTCCATATTCTAATGCTTTTTAAAAATATAAGACTATAGGTAGAATTGGCTTGGATTAGGGCTATTGAGATAGATGAGATAGATGATAGATGATCAGTACTAACTATAGCTGAAAAAGTGCTTCCAGGTGACAGGGTTTAAGTCAGAATGGACTAGGATGATACCATTCAACTGACTTGAGTCTGGAATAGAATTGTAAAGAAGATGAAGCAAACTGTCTCTTTTGGGCCTGGGATACCTTTCTCATGCCTTTGGATATTGGAATTTTCAAATCTCTGGATCTTGAACTCCACCACAGTAACTATGAGTTCTTAAGCTTCCCATCATGTTAAGAGTTGTATCTTTAGATTCACAGGTTCTGAGCCTTTCAACTATGTACAGAAAGGCATTTAACAATCACAGGACCTCCAGCTTACAGATAGCTTTCATGGGACCCTATAATCCCATGAACCGATTAACTCTTCACATGTATGTATGTATGTATTATCTATCTATCATCTATCTTTCTATCTCTTTATCTATTTATCTATCATTGTCATCATCATCATCATCATCATCTTAAACACAGACTCTTTTTCCTCTGAAGAATCCCAATAAAATATCTTAACATTTAAAGTTATGTTGCAGTTTTCATTTCTATTTTTTTGATTGCCTATGACTGTTAGTATATTTTCAAATATCTGTTAGATATTCAAACTGTATATTTTCTTCAGCAGCTATTGAACTCTTCTTCTCACCTTTAATTAGATATTTTGAGATGTCATGGTTAAATTTAGGTGTTAATTTACACTTTCGGATAAGCAAATTACTTTTAGTTTCACGATGTTTTTGGCATACTTTGATGCAGATTTATTGCAATTAATTAACCACTTTCTGTGGAGGGTTAGGGTCATAGTCAGTGAAAGCCAGATTAGTGTAGACAAAAAAAAATTGATTGAGATAGAACAAGTACCTGAATAAAACTCAGACATGAAATTGTAAAACTCAGACATGAAATTGATGTGGGGATATTTGGACTTGGATTTTGCATGCCAAGGTCCCTAATAGAAAAAGTGTCAGGGTTGCAAGGCCACACAGGTAAGGTAAGCAGAATGGTGGAATTTTGTAGACTGACTCAGAGAATGTAATAAGAAATAAAAACGAAGAAAAATGAAAAATTACTTACTTCCTTTTCACCCAACAGTAGATACTAAAATGCAGATCTAAGAAGCTAAGGAAACATGCAAGATATTTAGCTACAAATATCACCTCACGCCTTATCATCTACCAGATTGATACAATTAGTATTTACAGAATACTCAATCACAGTCAAATATATACAATTCCAGTCTTCAGGCATTCTTGTATATTTACAAACTAAACAAAATTGTGGGCCAATAAGAGACATTCTACCAAATTCTAAAAAATATGGAAATCATAGAAAGTATTGTTTTTATCTTTCAATTAAATGAAACTAGCAATCAAAAACATTATAGTAATAACAGAAAAATAATTAAAATTTCCAAAGACAATTCAAAAATATATAAATACCTTTAGATAACAGGAGTCAATACTGAGGATTTTTAGGCAATTAATAGATGCTGGAAGAATTGGTGTCTCTTTCTTCAATGGTAAAGCCACGGTTAAGTAGTACATGGTCTGGTGAATGATGCCTCACTCATGTTTATGTAAACACATATAATTAAACTCAGTGGGTATAAAATAAATATGCTAACAGAGGAGGGGCCTGCTGAAAGAAAAAACTTCTGCAGTTGAGAAAAGGGATAAAAGCAGCTATTGAGAGTGAAATATCAGTACACACAAGAATGGAATCATAAAAGAATATGAAAATTTTCAAGAAAAAATTAAATTGTATTAAGAAAATATAATGAGTTGTAATTTTTGGAGAAATCAGACTTAGAAAGAAAATTATAGTATTAAATAAATATATTCAAAATTAAAGGCCTAAAATCAATGATCTCAACTTTTATATTAAGAAATTGGAGTAACTTAAGATAAACTAAGGATAAAAGTAGAATTAATATGGAGTAGAAGTCACTGAACCCAAACAAGAAACCAATTCAGCAAATTAGTAACTAACACACATAGTATACAAAATAAATGAAGTTGACAAATTTAGATTAATTAGGCAAAAGAAGAAAAGGCACAAAAATTGGTAATTAGAAGTGAAAGTGAGGTTAACATTGCTGGTCCTATGCATATTAAAAGGATAAAAATGGAAGACCACAAGATACTCTATTCCTACAAACAAGATAGTGTGGCTAAAATAATCAGTTTTACATAAATAATTTTCTAAAATTTGTACATGGAGAAACAGAAAAAAAGGCAACTATATATCTAAAAATAATCTTCTAATGCTCCATTAAACTTTTAAGGAAGGAGTAGTGTAATTTTTGTATAATCTCTTTTAAAAATTTTAAGTAGAGGAGATATTTCTTAGGCCAGCCTAATTTTAATACTAAAATTCATGCAGACATTACAAAGACAGGAAACCTGAAAATGAATATCTCTAATGAATATTAATCCATTCCCTGCAAAATATTATCCAGTCAAATCTATTATAGTTGAAAAATTAGAAATCATGATCAATAGAATTTCTTTCATGTACAAGCCTAGATCAGCATCAAGAATTTATGCAATATGTTCAACTAGTTCAAGAAGCACATGGAAAAACTTCTGATCATTCCAACTGATATAAAGAAAACACTTAATCAATGTCGAAACCTTCTACCATAAAACTTCCATGAAGCAAGAATTGGGATGTTCTTGAACATGATAAAAAAATAATTTCCAGCTGCATACAGCTAGTATTATCCTTACAATGGCAAACCAAATGCTTTCTCGCTAAGAGAATGAGATAGGAAACACGGTTACCCCTCCTCACCTTGTCCAACAGTGGTCTGGAAATTCTTGATAGAGCAGGAGGACAGGATATAGGTTGGGAAGGAAACATTTGAAATGATGTGCTTGTCTATTTTGAAAGTCTAGATTAATAGAAAAATCAATGTGTATTCATCAGAAGCTTCCCCACATATAAGCAATAAAATATTGCAATTGAAATTAAAAGATGCTGCTTTTTATGCTAAGTATGTTCTTGATATGAATTTCATAAAATATGGACAGTATCTAAGTGTGAAAAACTTTAAAACTGATAACAGAAATCAAATATATTATAAGAATATATTTTGTATTTATTGGTAAGAATAACCAATATTCAATACTGTGATGTATTCTTCTCCTAAAGTGATGTTCAACTTCTTCCAAATTTGAACTAAGCATATTGCACCATGCCAACAAAATTCCTACAAGGTATTTTATAGATTTCCAAAATTAAAAAAAAAAAAGTTTTGTGGGCAGACCAAGATTTGGAGCAACTGAAAATTTCAGAAAAAAAAAAAAAAAAAAAAAAAGACAAACAAATAAACAAAAAACAAAACCTGAATGATCCACACTACCTATGTTTCAGAATTATTTTAGAGCTATAGAAAGAACTGAAGAGAGAATAGATGGATGGAAGAGAATTCAGGGTCCTGAGATAATTCCATTTACATATGCAAAACCAAGCAAAGGTGATTCAGTGAACATCCCTTTTAATAGTGCTGATATGAATGCAAATATATGCATACAAAGAGAGACTTTCAACAAATTAATTGAAAATGTATCATAGACCTAGATATAAAATTGAAAGCACTTATAGCACTAGGAAAACATATATAAGTGTCTCTGGATCTCTGTTTTTAATCACAAAGCAAAAGGGTATTCTAACATAGGAAGCCAAGAAAGGTTGCATTTAATGCATATTGGAAATATATGGACCTGTGAGTCACATTGCTACAAAATTGAAAAGATAAGAAATACATGAGTCATGTATTCTTTAACTCTTAGATAATAAACGATATGATCCAAGACCTACACAAAAATTCTAGACAACAAGAAAAAGACAAACAATCTAAAAAGAGAGAACAATATTGGTGCAGAACTCACAGCCACCAGCAAATACCAGCACCTGTGTAAAGCTGAACACCCTGAATCATTAAGAAGTTGCAAAGGCAGTGCCCTGAGATCATGCCACAGGGCTGGTAAAACAGGCTGTGTGTGAAACTGCCAACAGCACCAGGCACACTGGTGCAGATGTGGCATTACAGCAGGCCACTCATCATTGGAGGTACTCCAACATCCTGAAGCCACTCCTGATAAAAGCCTGGCACTGTTTTTAAAAATCAAAACAGCATAGTTTTATTATCTGGCACTCAAACTATGAAGCGTTTAATCAAATGTTAAAAAATTTAGATCAACACCACAAGTTTTGTACAGATGTTTATGGTTGCTTCATTTATAACTGCAAAACCTGGCAGCTATTAAGATATCCTTTAATAGCTGAATGGATGTACCACTGCAGTATATGCCCATGGCAGGATATTATTTAGTAATAGAATGAAATGGCAAACTACAGAAATCTCTGATGAAAACTTAATGCATATCACTAGAGGCTAGGAGGCAGTCTTAGATGGCTGAGTACTCTATGATCCCAAGTATGTGATATTTTGGAAATATAAACTGTAGGAGGTATGAGTAGTTAACAGGATGAGTAGTTAACAGGCATGTTAGATGCAGAACTGAGCAGGTGACATGAAAGATTTTTAGAGCCCTGGATGCATGTAGTATGTTATCACTATATGCACAGAACATTAGGCATTTGCCAAGCCCAAAGAACTTCATAACACAGAATAGCTTAGTATAGTAAAAAAAACTTAAAATATAATATTTAAAAGATTGTCAGGATGCAGGATGGGTTTAGAATCTGATGGCAGAGCAAGGCTGAAATTTAGAAATAATCTTTTTTATATATTGCTAAGAGGAATGGGAAGGGCTGTGAGCTTAGTAATGTTGGGAATGAGTCAGAGCCTCACAGCACTAGGAGGCTGCAATGTATACACCCAAACTCTGAATGAGCAATTGAGGAACTATATTGCTACTTTAACATTGTCTTCTCTCCCAAACCTCTATACAAATGAGGCCAATGGGTACCTTAAAAAAGCTTATCTACATTTTTACAACATTTCAGAAGATAACATGTTATGTATGAGCCAGATTTCTCACTGTGGAAGACAAGTGCAGGAAGTATTTGCTCCGTTAGAATTGGGAGCATGAATATGGTCTGGAGTTTGCCCAATATATAACCATATTAGAACACATAGAAAGGCTCGAGCATGAGTGCACATACCTAAATTGCTGCACACATGTATTTCCCTGACCACAGGGAAATTAAAGCTTGGGTACCACAGCAAGAGTGAGCCCAACTGGAGCCGAAGTGTAGCTTCCTAACATTTTCCTTTAAAAGGGCCAGTGCTCTTGGAGAAACAGTAGATTCTAGGACTAGGGCAGAAAAGAGTGACAGGTCCATCTAGGGCACCTTGCAGCACCAGGAAGTAAGGAAGTATTCAAATTTAACTTAGCAACATCAGAATTATCAGCTAGTCAGATATCTGCCAGAGTGTCCATTTGCCAGGTGAGGAAAAACTTAACAACTATAACAAAAACAGGAATATTGCATTAAACAATAAAATACATACCCACGAGTCCATAAATATATCAATGGAGTAAACTGCAGATACTGAAGGAGTAAAATCTTCTATGCAGTAAATCTTACCTACCATTCCCAGGGAAGTTCCAAAGAATTCCATAATTTCCACAGAAGTAGATACTTACACCTGACCATTGAACTGAAGTCAGGGACACCTGTGGTTCAATTAGGGAAAGAATTGAAGAAGCTGAAGGGGAGAGGGACTCCATAGGAAGACCATCTGTCTCAACTTACCCACACCCCAGGGAGTTCTCAGAGAGTGAGCCTTAGTGGGAGAAGATGCTCCAGAGACTTGAGGCCCCAGGGAAAGGGGAGGTCTGGTGGGAGAAGCATCCTCTTGGATCCAAGTGGAAGGAGGAATGGGATGAGGAACTGTGGGAAGGGGGACCAAGGGGAGGCAACAACATGAATGTAAATAAATAAAATAGTAAAAATCGAAAAATTATTTAAAAAAGAAAAAGGAAAACACACACTGGATTTTTAATATAACATTAAATTTTTATGTACACAAAAATATTTTCTGGAGAGTAGTACACAGATGTGGTTATAACTATTAGGTTAGCTGAGGCAGAATTACTTGAGCTGTGGAGGACTTGAACAGTTTTGATAAAACAAACAAACAAACAAACAAAAAACAAACAAACAGAAAACAAACAAACAAACAAACAAACAAACCCCCAAAAAACCCCAAAACTCCATTACAACAATAGTGTAAAATCTTTGTTCATAGCAATAGAAAAGACAGAAAATACAAACTTTCCCACTCCAATATCTTCTTTTTTTGTCTTCTTTTGGTCTTGGAGATGGGAGCCAGAGCCTCCTTCCTACAAGGCAAGCCCTTTAAAGCTGAGCTATACCTAAAGCATCCTCTGAATGAGGAGAGCCAGTGAGGAACTCTGGACATAATTGCCAGCTCCTAAATGCAGGCAGCATATAGTGTTGTTCAGAATACAGCTAGGCAAGGATGGGGAAAAGTGCATCTTAGCTCTGTTATCTTTCCTCATGTGAAGCTCGAGCCTCTGTGAAATCATGAGGAAATGATCAGGGAATCAAATGAGAATAGCAGACCAGCTCCTAAACAACCAGATGCATCAAAACTCTCAAAAGAGAAATTCATGTCCAAGTGCATCCGTAAGGAGACATGCTGTGTTACAGATGGATTCCTGGCATAGAAAACCAACAGCAGATGAAAACTGAGTAGACTAGAATAAAGCATGGACTTCAGTTAGTTACTATCAATACAACTCTATTACCTATAATAAGGGGATATGTGTGTGGGCAGTTTGTGGGAACTCTCTGCACCATTAATATAACTTTTATAAATCTGAGTCTGAAGAACATTCTCCCAAGATCAGGGACATAGGAACTTTCCTTTGACTTTCAGAGAATGAAAGCCTAGGAGAGCAACTGACCTGTGGTCACAGACTCAGCCAGGGTTCTTACCCAGTGCTCTTCTTGCTTCGTCACCTGCCTCTCACTAGTTCTGATTATTTCATGTCCTCTCTCACAAATATATTCAAAATAATATATATATATATATATATAATATATATATATATATAATTATATATATAGTAGTCTCTCTGTGTGTGTGTATCTGTATCTATGTGTGTGTGTGTGTCCAGAGTGAAAATGACATGGGCTGCCATGAAGGCTAAGTCATCTAAAGTCATCTTCCAGTGGTTTCTGTTTTCTTGTGTTTTTTACCTGTTTTATTCTGTTCCTTTTAACTGCTTCTGATAGTTTCCTCTTGGCCAACCTTTTAAATCTTAAAAGAAAAAGTTTAGCTATGTCTTCATAGGACTCAGAAAGAACTAAATGTCTTCACATCTTTGTCTATTACAAAATACAATCAAATTAGTAAGGATATCATTTCAGGTGGTAGGCTTTCTCTTGGTGTGGGGACTTGGGGACTTGGAGTGGGCCTAACAAAATTACCACTTAAATGTTATATGGTAGTGGATGGTAGTTTCCATCTTGAATCTTGCTTTGAACCACAGAGCACTTAATGTGCTGTCCCAAGTATGTCTACAAAAGGCACCGAGGACGTGTAGCTCCTGCTTTGGGTTCATTGTGCTCATGGAAGCGTGTCAAAATTAGTAGATAACCTAGCCGGCGGTGGTGGCGCCGCCTTTAATCCCAGCACTTGGGAGGCAAGGCAGGCGGATTCTGAGTTCGAGCCACTGGTCTACCGAGCGATTCCAGGACAGCCGGACTACACAGAGAAACCCTGTCTCGAAAACCAAAAAAAAAAAAAAAAAAAAAAAAAAAAAAAAAAAAAAAAATTAGTAGATAACCAGAAATGATTATCTTTGGTATTATACTCTGAAAATCATAACATACAAAATATAAGCAGACCTTTCTGAGCTCAAGGTGTCAATTAACTGAGGCATTCCAAGCTGTAAGTCATGTTTGGGGGGGGGGGTCTTTGCCTGTCTTTTATTGAACACTTTATGAGAACCATTCACTTGGAGACATAATGAAAAAATTCTGAAACTGCAACATAAGTGACTATTTTCCCTCTCCTCCTCTATTCATTTTTTTTACATGTAGAAAGCAAAATATCTTACCCAAATTCTACAGTAATCTTTGGACAGTGTATGCAGTAGAAGCTGAGAAGTTCTGCTTTTCCCTGTGCTGACTCCAAGAAAAGGCACCTTTATCTAGGCCATCCATTTCTCCATATACTGCTTCAAATAAACCTTTTCTTCTCTCACCTTGGTCACTTCAAGTCTATTTTTTCATCCTAGGGCCAGAGGGAACATGGTTAAATGGACCCCATTGTGTCACTTCCATTTGTGAATCCCTTCAATAGTTTTCTATGCCTGCAGGCTGAAGTCCAAGCTGGTTACCATGACCTGTTACACAGCCAGGACTGTTTCTTTCCCAGCTCCATCTCAGTCAATCATCCATCAATTGTAAATCCTCTTCCAGGTCCTGAAATGCTCTCTCTCTCCCATCACCCTACCTATTCATCCATTGCCTCTATCATTCATCCTTTCCTCTTTCTATAACAAAGCTGACCTACCTTTACACATCCCTTCCTCCAGAAAGCCTTTCCTGGCAGCAAGGTCGTCAAAGTTAGGTAACTTTTCGTATTTGATTTTGCTTGCACAGAATCCTTTAACCTGGTATTCATTTTAAAAATCATAATTTCAAAAGTTTGATGTGTATGAGTGTTTTGCCTACAAGTATGCATCTGTACCCTGTGTCTGCCTGGCATCCATGGAGGCCAGAAGAGGATATTGAATGCACTGAAAATCAAGATCCAGATGTTATGAGCCATGGCATCGGTGCTGGGAACTAAATCAAGATCCTCTGCAAAAGTAGTAAGTGCTCTTAACTGCTGGGCCAACTGTCCAGGCCTGTGTTGTTCTTTCATATCAAAATCTCTTTGTTTTTTGAAAGCTTAGTACTAGGATTAATCATTCTGGCAGGATGCATTCACTCATTTCATATTTAGGTACTCTGTGTGCCCTACAAGTTCTTTAGTAATTCAAAGGTCAGCAAATGACAGATTAGGATAAAAAAAACATTCTTCATTATTTCTTTATTATTAGGATAAAAACTTCTTCATTAATTCTTTATTATTATCATTATTATTTAATCTTTTTTTTAATCCAGTTGTTCTCCTCCAGGACCACCCTTCGACCATATCTCATCCCATTCCTCCCCTATCTCCAAGAGGATACCCACTTACCCCACCAGACCTCCCCACTCCCTGGGGCTTCAAGTATCTCCAGGGTTAGGTGAATCTTCTCTCACTGGGGCCAGACTAGGCAGTCCTCTGCAGTGTATGTGCTGGGGTGGGGGTGGGGGTCTCATATCAGTTTGCTTTCACCTTTTAAAATTTATCTTCCTGTGCTAGGCAAAGAAAAGTCAGCAAGCATAAGAAATAGTATTTTAGTACATGGTACGTATCTAAGAGCCAAATGACTGGGAGGCTAGGGAAGGAGACAGGTTTTGAAAATCCTAAGCAAAAGCTTGAAGGAGAGTAGAATTGGCCACAGGGATTCTTGGGCAAGTACACCCCAGGAATGTGCTACCTAGACAGTAGAGGAATTCTGGGCAGGTAACTGTGGCAGGTGCAGTGTGGGCAGGGACACAGGCATCAGAGGGCAGTAGAGCAGCAGAAGTATTTTCTAGCCCTGTGTAATGCTTTGTATTTCCCATCTGGAGGCATTGCCTACCTCCCTGATCTGGGACAGAGGGCCTAATTGGCCAACTCTTTCAGCACTACTGCTAGAAACAAGGGTCACAATCTGGAAGTTTTCAGTGAGTTTTAGTTCAGATACTATTTAGTACTGAGAAAATCTTATTTTGTTTTTTTTAAAGAAACCTGTAACTCTATAACAGTACACAACTACATTCAAGAATACAGTTAGTGAAGAAGAAATAGTCTCTTGAAATGGACAACAATAACTTCTTTAATGCATCAAATTAGTTCTTATTTATGTAAGGGCTAAAAGCCAGTCCATAACTTGCATATAAAAAGGTAAATTTGCTTGATCAGTGTTGAATTCCAATAACTTGTGGTAGAGAAACCTCACTAACGCACGTGTGCATGTCCCAGGTCATTCTCTGTTCTTTCACTTTTTCAAATATGTTGTAGCATGACTTGTTCCTATAGACATAGCACAGACTGAAAGCCAGCCCTATTTCATCAATAGCCCATTCCTCCCTTAAAATTTAGACCAACCACAGACATCATGCAATTTTATCTCTAAGCATCTTGGCATAATTCTGTAAGATTTGAATGAATTCTTAAAACAAGATCACAAATTACTACATCTAAAATAACAGTAATGGTTGTTCTATAGGCTGAATTGATTTAACAAATTGACAGTTTCGCAGGGGTGTGGGCTCTATTGTTACTGTTTTGTTCAGGCTTGAGTTTTATAGTTGTGAATATTCTGCCTTTGTTCAACTTTCTTTCTGTTCTAAGATTATCTGGTCTTATTGATTTCTACTTTCATTACAAGTATAAAGAAAAGGAATTTCTTGGTATTGACTTAAGGTAGAGGGAAGACTACAAGATTAATTCCAGTGGTCCAATTTAACATCCTTTGAATCAAGATCACCTGCAGCTTGCCATTTCAGAGATGCTCCAATGTTTATACTAATCTAGAGCCAAAGTGGTTGACTGCAGCAATACTTGAAGAAACATTCCTAGTTGTATTTGAGACTACTTCATGCATTTCCTATGGTAGAAGTCTCAGGGCAGTAGTATCATAAATTATTTTGAAAGTATAATGACCTTGGTATATACAAAATTGAAATCCAGTCATTCAAACCCAATTAAAGCTGTCCATTGGCCATGGGGAGTAAGTAACTAAGCACCCAGGACATGATAATAAGACTAGCTCTGGACACTCATACTTGACACATTTGAAGAAGATGATGACGGTTCAGTAATTTTTGTATTGCTAGATTTAAGAGCACATAGTAAACGCTCAATAAATCTTGAAGGAAAGTGAATAAAGAGAATTAGTTAAAAGCTAATCTGTTTTAAGCCTTTTGAATTACAGTCATGAGGTCTGGGAGATTGTGTGTCTAAAATAGTCTTCCCAAGATAGTTGTTGTAAGTAATTATACAATGCTTTTCTGTATAATTCTCAGGGAAGGAGTTCTAGTGCATTCCCTGGGAGACCTGGCCTTTATTAACAAGCTTGGTAACATGAAAACAATTTCCCTTTGGAATGGAGTGGCCACTCTCGGTTCCTGGACACTTTCTGTGGAATAGGGGGACAATGATAAAGATCAAGACCACAGGAGACATTTAAAGTTCCAAATTTTAATCAGTGTTAAGTTTCTTCTGCCTGAATAACTTCCTTTTGCAGATTACTCCCAGTGGCAAATCCCTTCAATTTCTCTAAGACACTAATTCTGCCTCATATTGGAAGTATGCTAGCTTGACATGGTATTTCTTTTCTGTTAGTATAATGGATGTGGATTGCCTTCTTTATGTGATAGTTTATTTATAAATTTATATATTTGAATGTTTGGTCCCTAGTTGGTGGAATTGTTTGGGAAGAATTAAGAACTGAGGCCATGGAGGAGGTGTGTCACTGGGAATGAACTCGGAGGTTTCAAAAGCTCACGACATCCATTCTCAGGTGGTTATTTCTTTGCCTAACATGTTGTCTCTTTCAACATAGAAACTCTCCACTATTGATTCAGCATCATACCAGACAGACTGTTGCCATGCTCCCCATCATGATGGGCATGGAGTTATCCTCTTAAACTATAAGTAATCCTCCAATTAGCTTTTTCTTTTATAAAGTACCTTGATTTGGTGTCTCTTCACAGCATTAGGAAAGTAACTTAGACAGTTTCTTACATGGTTTCTGATGAAAAATCGGCCACAGTTCCTTTTCTTATTCTACAGGAAGTAAATGGTTTCGGTTAACCTTATTACTTGTGTTTCTTCAAGATCTACTCCTGATGTTTGTCTGGAAGCTTGGGGCATCTCTGCATGTGGTTTTATTTATTCTACTTACTAGTCCCAAAGAATTTTAAACTTCAGATTAATATTTGTCAGCAATTTCAGAAAGTCTCAGTCATTACACTCGCTTGCTCTCTCTTCACCTATTGCAGGTACCTTTGGTGCTTTCACTCATGTTCTCACACAACTCTTCTGGTCATGTTCTAGCTCTTTCCTCTTTTCAGTTAAGGTTCATCCTTTTTAGCTTCCCCTCCCTGTCTGATTCTCTTCCAGGTCTACTGATCACCGTAGAAGCATTCTTTCCTGTGACTCTCTTTTCAGTTCTGCCATTTCTTGTTCACTTGTTCTCATGGTTTCTATGTCTTTGGTGAAAGTTTCTAGATGATTTTTAAATGTACATTTTGTTTACTTTTCCCATCAAACTAGAGTTTACCAGATTTTGCATTGTTGCCGTTTGACTGGGTTGTTTTGAAGGTTTTTTTGACTGGTTTTATACTGTAGAATATTTAGCAACATCTTTGAACTCTACCCTCGATGACAGAAACATCCTATATCAAGGAAGCAGAACTGCCCTGGGAATACTCTCCAGCCATGAGACCTATTGCTTACTCTTTTAGAATACCAGAAGCCCTGGTGGGCAGCTTAATCCCACACTATGGGAGCAGAGGAGGATTTCGAGTTCGAACTGGCTCGAGTGAGTCTCCAGGACAGCCAGCTATACAAGAACCTAGTCTCGAAACCAAAAAATTAGAATACCAGAAGCATTACATAATACAGAGGTGATGAGGACACTTGAGGAGGTTTAGGTTTTGATGCTTGAAGATGAGTCCACCTTTTTATTCCTTCTTAGTTCTTAATAAATCTTTCAGGAGTCGGGCTGTTCATTGTGGCTATAAAGACGTAAATTCTGTGAGTGAATGATGTTCATATTACTTTACACTTTTCTTTCCTGCTCTGCCTTGGAAGAATCCTGCTTTCCTTCAGCACTCTCCTGATAAATGAACTGCACTCCATGGCAAGCTTCAGTGGTAGAGGGACACAGTGTGGTGTCAACTCATGCTCCTTTGGGCAGGCATTGTGTAAGTACATGATCCTGTCTTCCTCAAGATGTCATGTGTGGAATGAATGTTGCATAATTCTGCATCTTCCCCAGGGACAGAGTTTATTTCCCTCATCTCTGCTCATTGGAAGTATTATATTTTCAATAGTAATTGTAGGAAACAGTTCTGATACATGAACTGCACAATAGCATCTTTATTTTTTTAGAGGAGAGAAAGACATGATTTTGGGTTGTGTTTCCATGGTGGTATATTTTTAATCACAGGGAGGAAGGGAATTAGGGTGTGCTGTTGCTGGAACCACTGCCTCTTTTTATCTCCTGCACCAAGCAATAGTTTCTCAAGACTCTTTTTCATATCCTCCCTTTGGGTCCAAGCAGGGTTCCTCCAGGAGGCAAACACTCTCCTGGTAGCTCACACATAGCCTGTAGCAATTCATAGCAAATAAAACATAGCTAATGATTCTCATTGACACATACAATGTTTTGGCAGCCTGCATCCCAGTAGGCAACTGCCCAGATTTTGTTGCTGACTTCTGATGATGTGCCTCACTGGGTTTCTGATTAGTTATTTGCCTGAAAGCCTCCATTCTCTGGTTTATGGAAAGTTATTAACTTGCATGTTTCTCTAGGATTGTTTTGGTCAACTCTCTTTCCTATTGCCCACTCATTTCCAAGGTGAAACCGGAAGACTCACCATTAAATTTAATGGATATTTTCAATGAATGTGGAACCCTAGGTTGACAGATTTGAGGCTCACTTTTAGTATTAAACTTACTTCCTCCCTGCATTTTCACATCATTTTGACAAGAAATCTGCTAGTGATTATTACCGTTGTTTCTCTATGTATTTTGCATTTTATAATTTTTACTTTATTACTAGTTTTCAGGAATTTTCAGTGATACACTGGTGTTAGTTTATGGTGCCTGGAGTCCATTAGGCTGCATGGGTCATCAGGTTTGAAAATCCAGCTGCCATCGTCTCTTAGAATGGTTTTTCAGCCCTATTGTCCTCTCTGTTTCCTTCCATTATATTTATGTGCTTTATCCAGTATCATGCTTTGCTGAACATTTCTGCTTCTTCATGATTCCATTTGGAGAGCGTGTCATTCTGTCTTCAGGTTCACTGACCAGTGACATTTTTATTTCAAAAATTGAGACTATCTGCTTCAAAATTTACATTTAGGCCTTTTCACATTTTCTTTATTTCCTTATACATTTGCTTTTTCCCCTGAAAGTTTTGAACATAAGACTAGGCATAGTGATGTGCGCTGGCAATCCTAATACTTACTGAGTAGAGGAATTGGAGTTCAAGGTCATTTTCAGTGACATTTTCAGTGTGTCTAATGCATGTTGCTAACTCAAAAGAGAAGCCAAGAAGTCTATAACTTAAAAGTAACTTTAACAGACCTACACCAAAGGCTGCTCAGAATCAGCTGAGTGTTCTTAAGTTCTTGGCTTGCTCAAGTTAATTAACAATAAATTAAAACCTGAAAGAAAAATCACTAGAGAATTAGGATGCTAAAGTTAAAATAACCAAGGCACAAATGAAAATCAGTAGCTAAAATCATTAGTTAAAAAACAGGAAAATGACCATTATTCAGAGAAAAATAACAAACAGAATTTGACTCAAAAATCATAGATACTGTGGGGATAGCTGAAGAAGATGCTGTGGATCTATGAAATTGTGTTCAGTATCATTTTTTGTTTTTGTTTTAAGAAGAGGTTTTACATAGCCTAGACTGACCTGAAACTCTGTAGCTAAAGGTAGTCTTAAACACCTAATCTTCCTGCCTCCACTGAAGTACTAGGATTACTATGGAAAACATAAAGGAAAAATGCTAAAATTTATGATAACTTTACATTTTGTCCTCTGAGCCTGGGATATTTGTTCCATTATTGTCAAAGCCCATCTAAAGGCTTCTAGGAAAAACCTGTGGGTACCATGGTTGCCTTTTCCATCACCTGCTCTCTTTTCTCCCAAGCTTGCTCCTGGGTGGTGTTTCTGCTGCGCCATTTGGATAACAGCACATTACTTAGATTAAGCTATTGAATTGTGTCAGGCCCTTCTTAACAAGGATGTACTAAATGGCAGGAGAAAAAATTTCTCACAAAACCCCAATAACAAATAAAAAAATTATACAGTCAAGAAAACATGCCTAAAATTTAGCAAACAGTATGACACAAACTTTATAAAAAACAAAAGAATTATTAGATCATAACCAATGTGCCTGCTTGCTTTTCCTATAAACAAATTAACAACCTCAATAAATTCCATATTTGAAAGAAAATTGAACATCAATGGGGGAAATTATTATCTAGTCATCGTTCAACAGCTGTCTGGCAAAAATTTCACTCTGATTTTTTTACTTAAATAATTTCAACTAAATACAACATAATTATAGCAGCCGAGGTAGAAATCTTCACACACAGATGTCAAATGGTTTTAATGAGATACATTTGTAATTCATCAACTTGCTCTCTTATATTCATGAAAAGCAATGACTGCTTTCATACTTCTTCCTTTGGTTGGTACTTCTTCCTGTTGATGACATTTTCCCCCTTATGTCATTGGGTAGAAATGTCTTTAAATTTTACTATAATTTTCAAATTGAACCCAGATTAAATGGCACAAATGCATTTTATTAATGGCCATTCATGTCCTTGATATATTTATGATTGTTGAGCCATTTAAAATGATGTGAAACCAAATGTTTTATGCAACATGTAGTTTGAATAGATTTACTATTTGAATGCACAAACAGGGATGTGAATCTGGCATAAGGCAAAACAAAACCAGCAAGGAATTAGCCAAATTTAAATGAGAAAATAACATATTATACACCTTTCTCTAATCATCTATCAGTGAGAAGTCATAGCCCAATGCAGGGAACCTAGTTACAGTGGCTCAGAAGTAAAGCTTGAAATTCTACTTTAATATTGGCTTCATACTCTTCTTTTCTTTTCTGTTTATAAAATAACTGTATGTTTTTGAAAAGTAAAAACATTTGAGAACAAACATTAATACTAGCTTCTGGTACTCCTTGTTAATATTTTTGTGTATTTTTCTTATCCACACCCTTTACTTTTAGTATGGAAAATATCAAACTTACACTAACACTAAAGCAAGAACACAATGGATGCTCATAATCTTTATTATTCAGTTTCAACAGTGTTCAACTTTGGTATTTCTCTGCTTATCTCTCCCAAATCCCACTGGACTATTTAAAGCAATTTCACACCATGATGTGTTTAGTTGTGGATGATTCTGTTTCTAAGAGATAAAATGTTTCTCTCATTTTGATTTAGTCTAGTGTTACAGTAGTGTGGATAAACCGTGTGTGTGTGTGTGTGTGTGGCGTGTGCGTGTGCGTGTGCGTGTGCGTGTGCTGTGGTGTGTGTGTGTGAGAGAGAGAGAGAGAGAGAGAGAGAGAGAGAGAGAGAGAGGAGAGGGAGAGAGAGAGAGAGCATGGTCTAGACATAGGAAATGCACATTGGGAAAAGTCTTGCTTCCACCCAATTCTCCCAGCTTGACTGCCATTCCTTTCCACGTGGGGAGGTGCTTCCATTAGCTTATGGCTTCATCAATTGTGTGTTGGGAAACGTGGCTGGATGTTTCTTTCTTTGTGAAATGAAACACATGGGATCCATCCATGTTCTTTGCTCCATTCTTTTACTTGTTTAAAAACTGTATCTTGGGTAAATGGATCCCTTATGTATGGAGAACTTTACTTCACTTTTGCAGTTCTCACACTGTGTGGATTTATGATTTATTCTTCTGTTTCCCATTGGTGAATACTTGACTCATTTGCAGTCTTTTGTTCCTGTGTGTAGTGCTTCATAGAAAAAAACTTGTGATTGTATTATTTTATACATATACCAGTTTTACTTTGGAATACATGCCTAGAAGTGGAATCAGTCAATTAAATTGTGATTTACATAAAAATGTATTAGATAATGCTACTGCCATGTTTTCTTCTGCTCAGTTAATGTTTCATATGAGAGTTCTAGTTTTTCTGTAGTTCACCAGCAACTATAGTAACTATTTGGATTTTTGTCAATTTTGTATTAAAAAATTACTACGTAATTGAGCTAATTTTGTGGGATATTTTTTCCCACAAAAGGTTCATTGTACTTGAAGAGAAACCACAAGCCATAATACCTTTAATAAGTAGGCTTACATGTACAATCATGCCACATGCTCAGAGAACATTATGGAAGATGGTCCAAAAATATTGTAAAAATCAGAGAACAGGAAAGAGTGTTAGAAATACTGTCATCTGAGTATGACATGGCTGTTGCACTGATGAACTTACAGAAACTGTAGGTACCTGCATGATATCTGCATGAGACTATGTCTACCAACATTCTATCATGGTTGAGGAGGAACTCATGAGATTCTATCTCTGTCTGAGGAGCTATAGGCAGGTAATGGCTACTAGCCAATGCATAGCCATATTCTGAAGTGGAAAATTCTGGTTTCTTTGGGGACTCAGTTATGTCATATGATGTTTTTCTGAAACTGTCTTATGTGAGGATTTTATTTTATTTGTTTATTTTTTTTTAGGAGTCAAAAACTGAATGAAGCCTTTATTGATACCTTAAGTTGGGTAAATCTTTTTTTAATTTGTTTAATTATTTAAATTAAATCATAATTTACTTATTCATATAGGGGTTATAAACACAAAAGGCAGGATGTGAGGAAGGGATGACACCAGAGCGTAGGTGTTTAGGGGGAGTACAGATACCTTTCAGAACAGGGTATCAGCTGGGTGAAGGTTCAGGGGACAGGTCACTATGACTCTGCCTATGATTCACTTGTCCTTATCTAAGTTGGTACTGTCTGCCGAGGCTACCTATTTATAAGATCTATGACTACTCAGGCTGGTAAATTTCCACAAAAGCTGCCTGTTTACAATAGCTTATAGCCATCTGTTTCAGTGTTTTTCCACAGAGACTCAAGACTTTGTGTTAGCATGTATGTATGTCAGGCCTATTGCTGATTTTAGCCCTATGGCTGATTTTAGGCCTTCAGTGTATAAGCAGGGCTGCCCCTGACATCTCCCTTCTCTAAGTATAGAAGGGCTGTGGTGATTCTAATCTTGTGAAGGTGGGGATAGAGGCCTGACCTCCAATAATTGAAGGGGACCTTGTAATGGCTCCGGTCCTCCTGTCATTGTTCAGTGAGGCATGAGGGCCATATCCAGAGGATTTTCTTTCTTTTTCTTTCTTTCTTTCTTTTGTTTTTCCTTCCTTCCTTCCTTCCTTCCTTCCTTCCTTCCTTCCTTCCTTCCTTCCTTTCTTTCTTTCTTTTTTTTTTTCTGAAGCAGATACATGGGAATATGCTTTGCTGAGAACAGACACTTGGTGTTTTTCTGGAAGTTGCTTGAAGAAGAAGAGGCATGTGATATTTTGTTAGAATGGATTCTTGAGAAAACACATGATGTTTGGAGCGCACATAACTATACCCCAACAGACAGTGGATGATGCTCTGTGGTATTGGTTTGCCTTGTTATCTTTGCTGATCATTGTTTGTCATGAGTTCATAGAGAGAAACACACCAATAAATTTCTGGTAGTGTTCTGGTGGCCTCTAGATGCTTCCAAAGACTTGATGATTAGCAGAACCTTGCTGGATTGATTCTTGCTGAATCATGAATGGTGTTTGCAGGTGGATCAAGGGGCTACTGTTGTTGATTTGTGTGAATTGAACTGCTGCTATCCTGATAATAGTATTCAGTGATGTAATCACTGACATGTTGATCTCACACAAATGAATAAAGGACCATGCAGGTAACCCTAATTAAATTTAGTGAGACACACACATATGAACATGTATACAGTACACACGCACACATACACAACACGAGCATAGGAAGAATTATCTGAGAAGAAGGAGTTTCAGTAGGAGTGGGAGGGAGAAAGATAAGAGAGCATGAGAATGAATGTGATCAGTGGATATAGCTTGTATTACAAAAATGTAAAAGAATAAAAAGAACCCATATAACTCAATGGCTTATATTTATACCATTACTTGTATGGGGTTATGTAGTAAGTAATCTTTTATTTATAGGACTTTTGCCTATGCTTTGTGAGATTGTTTTTGTTGTAAGTATAGAAATATTTAGTTATCACTTTTCAATAGCATTTCAATTTATGACAGAATCATAATGTACTTTCTTTTGGATAACATGATAATACATCTAGTCTTTGTGTGCTGAAGGCTACACTGTGAATATCTGTTATTTTTCTTTGTTTAATATGTACATTTACACAATTTTTCTAATTATCAATCAGAGATTAAAGGTTATTAGACAAACATGATCCAGGATCATATCATCCAAAATTAAAAAAAATGTAGAAACAAAATTATGAATGCTTAAGTTTTTTAATTATGAAAGCATTATTTTAAAAGCTGTATATGAATAAGTATAAGGATGATGAATAAAATATCTATATAATCTGAATTTAAATGCACACTATAATTTTAGAACTGAACAAATACTATCTCACTACTTAGGAATTATCTAATGTATTTACCAGCTTCTTAGACAACACAAAAGAGAATTTTATTGAAGAATGTGGGTAGAAAGGCTCATGAAACAAAGCATAGAAGAGGAAAAGAGGGTGGGGTAGAGTGCTGTGAAATGTTATCTTCTGGACACGTCATGGCTATTGCACACCAAACTCATAGCAGTTGTGTTTATGTATGCAAGACCTGTATAACACCAAGCCATTTGAATTACATCATGAATAAGAGACTCCCAGCTTGTTAAGTTATTCACAGTTGATGGCCCCAGACCCATGTGCATACAGGTAGCACTAATTGGATTAAGTTAGTTACTTAACATTTAAAAAGGGGACATAAAGTTGTGCTGGATGTGTTGAGGGAATCTGGGGGCAAGACATAATCACAGTATACAGTGTATATGCATTAAAACATTTAAGGAATAAGCAAAATATTATTTAGAAATATGTGGACTAACTAATTGATATAGACTAAAGGACAGACAAAGGTGCTAAAGCAGATATATTAGACTTAAATTAGTCACAGGCAATTGTGGGAACCATTTTCTCTTAAATTCAACCATTTGTTTTTAATCAAAGTTGTGAAGAAAGAGAGACGAGAGAGAGACAAAGAGACAGAGAGACAGATGGAGACAAAGAGACAGAGAGACAGAGGGACAGAAACAGACATACAGAGAAGAAGTATACACAGAAAGAGACAGAGAGCTAACTTGGAATGGCATAGGCCATTCAAAGCCTATCCCTAGTGACATACCTCTTCCAACAAGATTATACTTTCTAATCCTTCTCAAACAGTTCTACCAACTGGGACCAAACATGAATAGATGCGAGGCTTGGGAGGAATGTCATTCAAAGTATCACAATTGGCATGTGTATATTTTTTCAAAACTCTGTATCCAGTTCTGTTGGATGCATGCTGAGAAGTAGTTATAAGGGTCTAAGAAACCTGCTTTTACATGCCAATTTATATTATGGTTTCACTCTCTTGCTACCCTATCAGCTGTGTGCAGTGGTTTCAGTTTCTCTACAGACAATGGCACTTCTTCCCCCATGCTTTTGTGATGTTGTTTTTAACACATAGAAGATAGAAGCCATTGTAGTGACTACGGGATGTTGATATAGTTTAAAACTATGGCATTTAAAGGAGACACTGTGGTATTGGCTCAAAGAAAAAAAGATTGATCAACAGTCTCTCATGAGATTTTGGGGACACATCATCAATAAAGAAAGCTCAGATCCCTGGAAAAGGGGATACGTGGACAGTATGAAAGTAGTTCTCATCATTAACTATGCTTTAGTCTCATCATTAACTATGCTTCAGTCGTCAACTGAGAATGAACACGAGAAGAGAGTGAATCCCTAAACCCTACTTATCTAAGACACAATTATTATCATTTTTTTATGGATTAAAGATCTGTATGTGAAAAGATTAGAATTCACAAAGGAATAATTTTTGTTATAATTTTGATATAAATATAGGCCAAAATTCCACAAAAAATATAAAACTACCTTGTCTTATATTAAAATAAGAAAATACAAAGAACATATTTGTTAGTTATGCTTCAAATCCCCGTTTGATACTATTTACAAATAGGTTTAAATGTAGTAAACATGATGGGGAAGAAACTTGACAAATTCCTTTCTAACCTTCAGTAGTTACATGGAAATAAAAAATTTAAGCTCAGTCTAATACCACATTGCCCATAATAAGTAAAATGAGAGAAGGTAGAGAGACAAAAATGAGTGTCTCTCTTTGTCAAATTCATTCAAGGTGGCATCTACTGTTGGATCAATATTCAGCATAATTATCTGTCAGGTGTTACCCTAAAAAAGAAAGAACTAGGACCCCCACCCTTTTGACAGTATATTAATTTTCTAAAGATACCTTAACAAATAGCCAGAGTCTGGGTGGTTTAAAATAACAGAAGGTCATTTCCTCAGTTTTGAAAACCTTGATTTTCTGCATGTAAGGATATCAGCTCTGGATTTAGAGTGTAATTAAAATGTGCAAGATACACACTCACATCTTGAGATGCCTGTCCTGTTTACATTTGGAAAGACTCTATTTCCACAGACATTGGTGTTAAGTGTTGGACACAATATTCTTTGGAAAAAATATACTGCTGCAGACACTAATTTTTTTTTATATAATCAATTAGTTGTTTTGTGTACCTAATGACATTTCTGGATTGTCTTTGAATCTGTGCTCCTAGAATCTTGAGAAATAGACTGAACAGTAAAAATGTTTCTTATGTGACAGTTTGGGTTAGAAGATTTGTTCTTATTTCACATTTGGCAGGCTGCAACAAACAGCAAAATATCCCATTGTTGTTTGATAGCTTTCTTCTTAGTGACAAGGGACCAACTTTATCACACAGATTCTTTATTAGTTAGAAAGGATTACATTCCTGTGTAGTAGATTAGAGACCACAGAGAAATGTTTCTGTAACATCTTCTAGGGTGTAAGGGAGTTCATTGAGATTTGTGGAATCCAGAGATGAGGCCAGGATGAAGGAGCTAAGGGGTACATTCCAGTGCTTCCAATCCCAAACTCTTCAGAACAGTTAGTGCTTTTACTGTGTGCACTAGGAAAGTGCTAGGAAAGGTCAAATAGTGCTTGCTATATTATGAAATTGTTTACATGTATAACAGAACCAGAAAAAGAAAATAGTGCATCTTTATTGTGTTACTTTGACTTCTTGGTTCATTTGCTTTTAATAATAAAATCTACTGGTTTTACTTATATTCTCCAGATTTAGGGTTATGTACAAATAGTATGGTGTGGTGTGGTGTGATGTATGTGTGTGGTGTGGTGTGATGTGTGTGTGTGTGTGTGTGTTTAGCACTATATATTACTGTAACATTTCATCACCATATTAAAGCAAAATGGCAGTTCTACAATACAGAAAGTCCTTTTTCTTTTTGTGGCAGCTTTTGTTCCTCTAGACAATTTTTACGCAATTCACCTAAAGGGAGCTGAAATGAGAAACATTTACTTTGTATTTAAAATACACATTTACATAGTTTCTGTCCCTTCTCTGCAAAGTTATGTTATTATGGCAGTCATCAGAGTGTAGAAAATTTTCTAGAAACATCCCCATGGAAGTCACTTGCATCAGGACAAAATATGCATGATGGTAGAAAAAAGGAAACACTTGTAGATTGCCAGTGGGAGTGTATATGAGTGCAGTCTTCTACGAACATTAAAAATAGATCCAGCATGTCTTACAGCAGGACCAGCAATCCTGCTCTTATGTTTATATCCACTGAAGTTGAAAGTGATATGTTAGAGTGATGACTGCATCTCTGTGTTAATTTCAGCATTTGTAATAGCAGCAAAGGTAAGGCAATGATCTATTACTATGAATAATAAGTGAACAAATGAAATATGCTGTCCCTGTTTTCCAGGTATATTAAAGATGCAACATATAT
This sequence comes from Mastomys natalensis, assembly GCA_021653895.1. NCBI lineage: Eukaryota > Metazoa > Chordata > Mammalia > Rodentia > Muridae > Mastomys > Mastomys natalensis. The sequence continues at coordinate 49,973 of JAJTUV010002780.1, forward strand.
ACAATGTAACATTAGCAGCTGTTAAAGGAAGGAAACCCTGCATTCTCAATAATATGGGTGAACTTTAAAAACATTATGATGGGAATTAAGCTGGACCCAGAAGGCACATGCTTCATTGTCTCACTTCTCTGTGAAATCTTTAAAAGTTCATCAGGGAAGAAGGGAGGTCACCAGGAAGGGGGATGAGGACATGAAGTCAATGAATACAAATTTGTATTTGTAAACAAGAAGGGTTCCAGGGACTTTATATTCAGCATGGTGACTGTAGTTTAAAAATGTATTGTATACTGGGAATTTGTTTAGAGTAGATAAAGCATCTTCATCACATACACACACAGCAATTCCAAGATAAATTGATATAATTGGCTCGGTGTTTTTAATCACTTTGGGATGTACATGCATGGCAAACATCATGTCATATAGATTGGGTGTATGTACTCTTGTTAATTGTCCTCAGCAAAGCTGGAAGAAAGTAGCAAAAGAAGATCCAGTGATTTTTACCACAATGTGACATGTGTTTGGCACATGAAACATGTGGGTAATATGTCTGACAATGAGAAAATTGTTAAAGCTTGCTACATGAATCATATGACATCTGATAGATGAACCTATCCAGTCTCCGCATAGAAATCTAAAGCCAAGCCAAATGCAAACTTATACGAGGCATTGATAAAGTCGTACAGCTCATACTTTACTTGCAAACATAATTTAGAACATTTATCTAAAAATGAGACAAGAAAAATCTTACCTCATTTGAACATAGTATGTAAATAATTTCTTTTTATAGATTTAATTATTTAGGTAGGGAGAGAAAATCAACACCAAGATCTAGAACTGCGAATGTATATTGTAATGATAAATGATAAGAATGAAAAATAGTCTTTCCTTAAAAGTAAATAACATCAAAATGATTAGATTATATGGAAAGAATAAGTTTATTCCCAAGAAAGTATATGTTTTCAATAGAAGCAGGAAATACATTCTTTGTTTGATACTCAAATTGACAAAGAGAGGAGTGAATCATAATCACATGGAGAGTTAGATTTATTGTTAGATTTATTACATGAAAAATGATGGTTGAGTTGGTACCTGCATGTAGCCTTCATTCTATGTTTGAATCTCTTTGGTGTGAGATGATACTCTTTAGGTTATAGAAAGAGAAACCTGGACATCAACCCAGCCACAAAACTCTTGACCTACAATTAGTACTGCCTGCAAGATGTGCTGCTATGATGGTGGCACAGAACTTATAGGAACGGCCAGCCAATATTTGGCTTAACTTGAGGACCATCACATGAGTTGGAGTCCATGCCCTTTACTGCCTGGAGGTTCAGGAACTGGATACTGGATAGCGCAGAGACCTATGGCTGAACCAAACATTCCTGGCCAGAAAAAAAGAAAAATAAAGAAAAAGAAGGAGGATGAGGATGAGGAGAAGGAGGAGGAGGGGGAGGGAAGAGAAGGGAGGAGGAGGGGGGGAGAGGAGGAAAAGAAGAAGAAGAAGAAGAAGAAGAAGAAGAAGAAGAAGAAGAAGAAGAAGAAGAAGAAGAAGAAGAAGAAGAAATGATTCCAAATAATATTCTGCTATATTATAGATCAGTGCCTTGTCCACTCATCATCAGAAAACCTTCTTCTTCCAGCAGACGGGAACTGGTCCAGAGACTCACAGCCAGATGTTATGTGGAGACAGAGTCTAAGTTGGATGTCTCTACTGGGTCCTTCCCCTTAGAGATAAAGAATCCTGTGGAAGAAGGGAAGGACAGATTTTAGGAGTTGGAAGAAAAATGGACACCAGAAAAACATGTCCCATCAAATCTACTAAGCAGGGCTCAAATGGCCTCACAGAGACTGAAACAGCAAGTATGGGGATTACACCAGGTCCTCAGCATGAATGTTATTGTTGTTAGCTTGGTGGGTTGTTTTTTTTTTTTTTTTTTTTTTTTTGTTTGTTGTTTTTTGAGATTCCTAACTGTGGAAATGAGTGTATCTCTTACCCTTTTGCCTACTCTTGGGACGCCTTTCTTTTTATTTGGTTCCCTTGTTCTGTATCTATATACACACTTTTGCTGTTTCTTTGTGTATCTTGCTTTCTCCGGTTTGGCTGGGATTACTTGGAAGCCTGATCTTTTCTGAAAAGAAAACTGAGGGGGAGTAGATCTGGGAGAGAGAGGAGGTAGGGATACTATGAAGAGTGGAGGGGAAACTGTGTTGTGTATTGTATGAGAGAAGAATCTATTTTCAATTAATTCCCCTTTCTCTCCCCAAACCCTTTCACATACCTTTTCTTGGCCTCTTTTTTATTAACCAGTATTCCATGCATATATGTATATGTTTATACATATATTCCTAAATATAGCATGTTAGACTGTATGTTACTTGTATTATGTTTTCAGGGTTGACTACTTGATATTAAGTAACTAATTGGTGTGTTCTTCCCCAAGGAAGATTATTTCTCCCACTCTCAGCATTCCTTAGCTGCCTGTTGTTGTTTGTGTAGGGTTAGGCCTTGTCATCTTTCCCAGTCTACTTTGACATATCTATTTTGATTGTCTTTATTCAGCTCACATTTAGGCAGTCAAGTTGATGAGATTTTATGAGTGTAACTTCTGACTTTAATAGAGAGAACAATTGCATAGTAAATCCATTGTTTATTTGGCTTTTACAATCTTTTCCCCACTTATTCCCCTATGTTCTCTGAGTATTAGGTAAAGGAGTTGTTTTCTAGATGTATCCATTGGCACTAGGACACACAACTTCATTTGGATTGGTTATAGTTTTCTGTAATAGTCTCCATCTGAGAAAAGAGAAGTTTCCTTGACTACACTTATCCATGGCCATGGGGACAAATTTTTAGAACATAGAACGTATGCTACTTGAGTAAGTTAGTGAGTATTGGCCAACACAGTGAAGTAACCTCAAGGGTATAGTAGAGACACACATATGTTGGTAGTTATGAACAGCTCTCTAGTTGGATGTATGACAAACTTTACAAGGAAAAAAATCATGCCTGTAATGGAAACCTAACCAGCTATCCAAAACTAGTGAAGTCATGGATCTATTCATTGTTTTCCACTTCTGGAAGCTTGCATGCTGTCCTTTGGTAAACAGGATACCTAGTGCTCAGGTAAGAGATATTCATTTTGTTCTAGCTCAGGGGCCTCTGGGCCCTGTCTCTGAAGATTTTGGTATTTTCAACAATGGAGACATACCTTTTATCTCTGAAGTGCAAGCAAGAACAGTAACAATAATCTGCAGTGTTTTAGGACAACCTCAAGCAACAACTAAAATGAGGGCTTTTCATGCCTAATGTTGAGGTTTTCTTAGATGGTGTTTGGTTCTTGTACAAAACATTGTCAGCCAAGATGAGAACATTTTAATTAAGCTATATATTTACACACAGACTTATGTGTATTATAGTATCTTTAGGTAGATAGTTAACAGATTCTTTATGACTTTTTTAGACATCATTACTGTTATTTGACCTTCCTCCCACCGTCAGTATTTATTTCCCTCTTTTCTCCCTCATTAGAGTCTTCCCTTTCCAGTTTCCATGAAAAGATCATTTGTACCCTTTTACTCTCTTCTCTGTTACTCCCATACCTTCCTATCCTAAGCAATGATCTTCTTTTATTCTTTTGGCTTCTGAAGCTACTATAGGTAATGGTCTCATATATAAAGATTTAGAATGAAAATCAGATGAGAGAGAACATTCAATACTTCAATCAATATTTCACCAAAATTCTTGGAACTTATTCATGAAAATTGACAGATACTTCCTCAAAGTCAAAGTGACTAAAATGTTGTTAAACTTTCACAATGCTATAAATAATAAAAGCATCAGTATTATAAACATTAAATTCTCTTAGTATATACAGCAAAATCTGACTTATTTTTATATTATATTTAGAAAAATACATTAAATGACATTGTTCTATAAAAATATACAAAATGGAGGGAGAAAAGAGAATGAGGAAATGTTGGAATTATATTATAATCTTAAAAATTAAAACATGGATTTAAAAGAAATAAAAACTCAGTAAAGGGAAAATTTGTACTACACACATATGCTACAGAACAGAATCAGTTAATCATTGAATAACAAATTTAATTTTTATAGGTTTGTTATGATACATTTCCCATCTTTTCAAAATGTGTAGTATAGTGTGATTTTCTTTCTGGGTATAAATAACTCCCTTCATCTATATGTTATTTAAGGGATATGAGAAGTTCTCTCACAGGATTGTTTGTAGAAACTTTAGCAAGGAAAGCATAGCTGGAGGAAGCCATTCACTCTTAGGGGCTGCATTGTTTCTCTCTGTTTTCTATCTACCATGATGAGACAAACTACAACTCCTGCCACAGTGAAATTCTGCATAAGCACATGGGGGCATGTGACCATGAACTTACTGCTGTGGGTCAAACACTATATCTTTCCTTCTTTAGGATGTTTGGTGATGTGTTTTGAACACAGGCATGGAAATGTAACTGGTATGGGATCCAAACCAACATTCATAAAATGAACTCAGAATGTTATCTGCTATAGTTCAGGCAATAATTCCACTTAAATAGCAGCCTGCCTCTGTCTGTCTCTCCTATCACTTGAAATGAAACCAACTCTGTCTCAGCCACCATTGTAACCTTTTAGATTTCTACACCATGGAGATGCATGTCCTGTTATGGGGTATTGCTATGACATTTTAATTTTCTCAGATCTTATTTAAAATGACTGAGAGTCTGGAATAAAGGTGGAAATCTGAGTGGTGAATCAGCTTTCACCAGCAATATAGGGTCAACATTTCTGTGTAAAATTGATGCATTGGTCTGTCATGTTAGAAGATGTAGCTTTCAAATGCAACCATGAATCTGAGTTCCATCTGATTTAGATTTAGTTTAATAAAGACATTCCAGTCACAAAACAAAGCTCCACTGGCTCCTTGAATTCCATTTTCTCCAGCTCTACCTCTTTGGAGATGTGTGATAGCAGGACACCATGTGTCTTGACCTGCCAAGGGGGGCATGTCTGATTCTCTTGCATATATGCATCTAGCTCATCACAAATTTCTTTGTTAATGACTAATCATAAAATCCTAAAAATAATAAATAATACTAAGATTCATTACAAAAAGGGACAAAGAGACTTTTAAATGCTGATAAAATGGAAGCACTAAATTAATTCAAATATGAATTAACAAATTCAAGAAAAGGACAAATTCAAGATGTTAGCTTATTAGGAGAAGGTGCCAGCCTAGGTATGTGCAAGTGGTTAGTTCATGTGTGGGTGTGCATGAGTCTGTTGGGCTGAGTTATGGTTCCCACGTGTCTGCCACGGATCAGAAAGTAAAAAGCACACGGGAATTTTGACTGCGTTCACTTCTCTCGGTGAGGGGAAAATCTCACTCAGTCTGAAGTTCCACAGGGGGCAGGGTTCTTGGGTGGACCTGGAGACCTGTGGTCTTTGTTCTGGGGCTCCCAGATGCTGCCAGCAGCAGCAGCAGAACTGAGAGGAAGAGAGGGGGACAGAGAGAAAGCTCCAATGGCGGCTTGGCTAGCTTGCTTCAATCAGTGGTCCCCGTGCCTGGAATGCAGAGAAGTCCTTGACAGGAGATGAGGCAGCTGTGTGCCTTCTTCAAGGTTCCCTATAGTAGGGGCCCCAAAGACATGAGGGAGTCCATGGTTCCAAAAAGGTTTATTGTCATGGTGGGAAGTAGATGAATGTGGCTGCACCCCCCCTACCCCCAACTCAGGGCAGACCTCAGCTAAATAGGGGGGGAGAAGGGTCTGGGAAAGAATACTTAATTGGATACAACCTCTGGCCTTCAGGTGTCTCATTAATATGGAAATCTCTCGAAGGCCTGAGGCCTGTAGTCAGACCCTCTGCCTGTGCTAGGTGACACAAACCTCTTGGGGGGGGGGAGGTGCTGCATTGCCCTACGTGACTGAAAGGCATGGGTCAATGGGGGGTCTTTGGCCGTGTGTCAGGAGTCTGGACTCTGGGAGCATGGCAAAATGTATTCTACCCCTTGTAGGCTCTCTGGCCATTTCAAGCCAGTGCTCTACCAGAAACTAAGCCATCCTTTCATGGTCCCACAGGTATGTATAAAGTTTAAAGTACAAAACTATAAATGATGTTTAATATCGGAAATAGATTTTCTCAAATATCTTTTGGCTGTCATTAGAAATATGTACTTTTTTGATAGACCCTGAGTTTGTTAGAATCTATCAACCAAATACGTGGAAATGTCAACTCAATACTTTTCTTCCTCTCCTTTCTTTATGCTGGATTTTCAGTATGATTAATTAACTGATAATGCTCTTTATTAAATACTTTTAATAGTCCACTCTATGATAGGCACATGTTGCATATATTCAAGGAGTAAACACTAAGAGTGCACTGTCAATAGCCTGCCATATTCATGTCATTCACGGGAAACTCTTTACATAACCCTGCAAGGATCTGTTCTGTTCTCGTTACTTGTAGAATAAATGGAGGCAAAGCGTTGAAATACTTGTAACACAGTAAGGAGCCAGTGCATCACAAGGTTGAATAAGGAGTCCTGGGAGTTTAAATCTACCCTGTGATAGAATTTGAGTTTTCAAGACACACTCTTTCACCTCCCTGGAACCTCTATTGAGGACATAGGGGCTTTCAAGGGGCAGACTCTTCACAGAGTTCTGGTTTACTCATATAGATTCCAAAGGAATGTAGCAACAGAAGGAAGCTGTGGGAAGAATGAAGAGCCATTACTGTTAGCTCTACCTGAATGAGAGACCTGGAGTGAAAAGTAGAGTCTCACGTTTTTGGTGAGACAACATCTCAACTCTTACATATGTTCTGCTAAAGTTATATGTTCAGAGCAGTGAAGCTTCACATTCTGAAAGGGTGACAGGAGAGGCTCTCCACACTTTAGCTGATTTTCCTAAGGCAGAAGCCCCACAGATCTCTCCCTGCTGTGTATCGACAGGCTGAGGATTGATTTTCCTCACTCAGTGGAAGGCACATGGCCACCAGCTGGGATAAGGATGCTTCACAGGGTGTGGGTGGGCATCTGTCGGGTGAGAACAACAACAAACACACTAATTTGAACTCTGGAAGGGAACTCTAGTTAGAAAGTCCTATTCAATAGCAATGACTGAAGGCCAAAATCAAATCCTTTCCATTTCTGGGATTTTACATTCTTCTGACTCTTCTCCTGTCCTGTTCCTTAAGCCTCAGGCAGGGGTTTGTGGGAGCATTGTTTAGCTGTTCCATTTAGGACTGGACACTCAGCAGTCACTCATTCTCTTAACTTTGATGAGTTATTAACTCATTAGCTGCAACTCACTGAGGATAGAAACTTCTTTCAACAAAGTTGAGAACAGCAGTCACCCTGGGCACAAACATAAGTATTTAGAACACTGTTTAACAACATGTCTATTTAGGAAAAAAAATAGTATTTTTCTTCCTAGGAACCAGCGCCTCCCAAGCAATGGACTTTCTACCAGGTTTATGGTAGCAAGGTTTAATTCTTTCTTGTGGATCTGGCCATAAGTCCAGTCCAAAAGCAGTTGATTACATCAACTCCCTTCATTAACTATTGGAGCAGTCCATGCTTCTTGTCTGGCAGGTAAATATTGTAGTATATAGGAGTCCAGTGCTGAGCAAGGTCGGTGCTGACATGTTCTCCCATAGTGGTCTGTATAGTATCTTAAGGGAATATGGAAGCTAACAAGTTCCAGCTTGACTTCTCTGTGTCCCACAACTGAATCCTGTTGTATTTTCAGCATTTGAATATTCTAGGTAGCTCTTTTGAATTACCAAAAACAATGATAATAGCCTGTGTTGTTTTGGGGACCTTTGCATTCACACTGATCAATGGCTCGTAGAGGGTATCCCATGCCTGACACTAAGCATTACATCTAACAACTCATATCTTCTGAGGGAAGCATTGATCAACCATGCAGAAACCTGACTTAAACTCCATTTTTATAAATTATATTTCAATAATTCTACAAAGTCATGGGCTTTTACATAGTTATATTTAACATCCCCCACCCTCTTCTCTCACCTCTCCCCTTGCTCTGATTCCCACTTAAACTTTTAATCTTTGTATTTCTCCTCTTGATGGTCATATCACTTATTTTCCCATTCCCTCATCCCTTACAGTATTTTTCCCTCTTCTTCTGGGCCCTTTCTAATTTCCTGGCTTCTAATTAAATACAGTCCAAATTAAATCCACAAATATAAAAAAAAAATGAAGCTACAATGCTTTTATTATCTGTACTTATTTCTCTCACTTGTTAAAATAGTTTCCAGTTCTGCTAATTTATTTAAAAATTTTGTAATTTCATTTTCCCTCACAACTGAATAAAAATCCATAGTGTACATATATACCACATTTTCATTACTTATACATTGGTTGATGAGAATGTAGGCTGGTTCTATTTCTTAGCTATTGAAATAGAGCAACTGTGAGCATGAATAGACAATATATCTGTAGGAAGACCTGGGGCCAGTTGGATGTACATAATTTGAGTTTTTACTCTATCAACCTAATGGTTAAAAGCCTTTGAACTGATTATTATTAGACTGTAGCAAGCTTAACTGAATAGATTCTTCAGTGTAATAAGGCCATGAGCTTCTGAGAGTAAGAGTAGATAGTTATAGCTTGCAATGGCTGTCTGGTATTGAGTTGACAAGGGGAGGTTGCAATGATTAATCTTGTTTACATGATCTAGAAGTGTCCTACAAGCAAAGGTTCTGATATACAGGGAAATGAGGAGACTCCATAGAAAAGAAAGTGAAGAAAACAGAAATGAAGGCAGGGATGCCAGGAGGCTTTTAATAGAAGAGACAATGTTTTTTTGTCAAAGCAGCTTTTAGCAGTTAAAGTTCAAGGTATGCCTATTGGAGGGGTTATTTATTTATTCCTTATTTAATGTTTCTAAACGTGTTTTTAAAGACAAAGGTGCATATAATTTATTTTGACATGGATCATTGTGATTTTCTTCTGAACATAAGCAGTTACCTTGATTCAAAATAATATAAGTGGGAAGGAGTTCAGTAGTAGAATAATGGCTTGAACATGTATGTCTTTCCTTTTGTCCTTGACAGAAGGAAAATAGTATTGCTTATAGACTACAGGATCAAATTCTTATTTCAAGTTTAGTATGCCAGAAACTTCTTTTGTTTCACCAAGGTTCTTGAAATTTTTCTAGAACTCACTTTTTTTCATTAAAGTAGGGGTTATTTTGAATATTAAGTCATAAGATCTGTCCACAGCATGTGGCACCATCCTCTTTCAGGGATGTTGGATTGTGAAAATGGAACAGCATCTATTCACTCTTTGTTTTTGATTGTATAAGTGATGCAACCAGCAGCTTCAAGCTCCTGCTGCCTTGCTTTTCCCACTGTAATGGCATTGGCCCTTGAGACTTGAATCAAAAGGAACCTGTCTCTCTTAAGTTGCATTTCTCAGAGTATTTTATCACAGCACCAGGAAAAATATAAAGCAACTGATCACATTTACTATATTTTGTTGCATATATTTGTATACTGCTATTTTACTTTTAATTCTTTCATTTCAATAAGTATCCTGGGGATTTGGAGGACCCAGAAATCTCCATAGGCTAGTTTTTAATGATTATTTTAGTGTGTTCACATCTGTTTAAAAGACAGATGAAGGAGTCAAGTGAATTTAAGTCTGTTTTCACAGTATTTCCTTGAGCTTTACATTTTAGTAGAATAAGAACCAGGGAAATGTCTTACTGTTTATTGCTGTGAACAGACACTATGACCAAGGCAACTCTAATAAGGACAACATTTAATTGGGGCTGGCTTACAGGTTCAGAGGTTCAGTTCATTATCATTAAGTGGGAGAATTGAAGCACTGAGGTAGGCATGGTACAGGAGGAGCTGAGAGTAACATATCTTCATTTGAAGCCCACTAGGAGAAGACTGGCCCCAAGTGGTTAAGAGGAGTGTCTCATTGCCCACTGCCACATTGACAAAGTTTCTTCAACAAGGCCACATATATTCAATAAGAGCAAATCTCCTATTCCATGAAACAAGCACATTCAAACCACGACAGACAGGAAGTAAAAAGTATGAATGACTCTTGCTTGAGGTATGAATCCCCCATCATCTCAGATCCAGTTCTTATGGAAAAAAGTGTTTCTCACGAGATAATTACTTCTGCCTGAGGATGCTCAAGCATGTTGCCCAAATTTCATGAATAAATGTTGTCCTTGGAGGAAGGCTGGTCTGTTCGTTGAAGTTCTGCTATACTGGGAAGTCAAGGTGACTCAAGTGGAAAGAGAACATAAAGAAGGCAAATATACAAATGAAGGCAGAGATACCAAGATGTTTCATTCTGGTTTTAGTTGCCTGTGTGCACAGGTGAAGACATGATGCTTTCCAGCCAAAACAGCTTCTGAGTGACAAGGCAAGACAGTGCAAAGGTTCTTCCATCATGTATTCTTGTTGAGGCTATTTCTAATTTAACTAGAATTTGATCTGCTTGATGGAAAATTCCATGGAAAAGTACCTAGATTTATTTTAGGAACTCAAGTTCAAGGTGATCCATCTACCTTACCTTAGTTTCTATTAAATGTCTTGCTTGCATGCTTACACAAAGCCACATCGCTTTCTGCCCACCCCTTCCCCACTCCCCATCACTCACCCACACCCCTCTCTACTTATCCTCACCCTCATCCCACACTCCCACATCCCCATCTACCTTAGACACTGCGTTCAGCCTCTGAGGGAGATGCCAGGATATAAATTCTGCCTCAGCAACTCTGTGCTCTTGACACTCGGTGCTACACTTAGAATCTGAATATCTGAGAGTAGTCCCAGCTGGTGGAATAAAGGTTTCGATTATCTATAAATTCTGTCTGTGTCGTCTTCTCTGATTGGTTCCCTGAAATAATTCTGTTCTGATGGTCATTTCTGATTGAATTTTATTAAAAAAATGATAGTTTTCTATCATTTTGATAAATTTTTGAGCTTCTCTCTCTCTTTTAAAAATCAGTTTAGGAAAGTTTATTAATTTTATTTATTTTTTCAAAATGCTTTCTAGTTTGTTTCTTGTTTCCTTATTCTTTATTCATATTCTCATGAAGCTTTATTTTTTCCTTTCTGATAGTTTTGGATCTAGGTTCTTCCTATTTTGTTACCTCTTTAAGTTGTAACTTCTATCAATTGGTAAAATTTTTCTTTTAAGATATAATATGGATGGATATAAAGTTTCTTTGCATCGGTATATGTTTGTGGTTGTTTGCATACATGAGTTCACATGTGCCTGTGTGCATGCTTGTGGAGGCTGGAAGTTAACCTCAAATGTCTCCAAAACTGTCTCCCAACTTCATTTGGAGGTAAAGGGCTATCATTGAACTTGAAACTCACTAACTTAGTGAGACCAGCTGGTGGCTAGCAAGCCCCAGTGATTCCTGTCCCCATCTCCCAAGTGCTAAGATTATGAGTAGCTGCTGCCATACCTGGCATTTTACATAGATGCTTTCACAAACAAGGATATTTATGACATCCCTGAACAACCACAATCCTCCCCCTTCAGCTTTCCAATTACTGAGATTATAGATGTGAGCCACCAGTCACTCTTAGCAGCAAACAATAGGACTCAGTGGGTACTTGTGGTATGTTGCTAAAAAACTGGAATTTTGTGGTACATGATTTTAAATGACAAAATATATTTAATCTGTAACTATATGGGTCTATGAAAATTGCTTATAGGATAATGTTTGAATTTCTTTCCTATCTCAGCCTTGTTAAAGTATAATAACATGTAGTTATTATATGCAGTAGAATACAGCATTGATTAAAGGTCATAAAAAGGAAGAAGGAAGAGAGAGGAGTGAGGTAGCCTTCTTACTGAAAACCCAGTAGTGTCAGTCTTCCCAACAACATGTTTGCTGGCTAGGAGACAAGCCTGAGACTGTTCAAAGCTCCTGCAGCATGCAAATTGTGACTTTGTATCTTTCTTTGTCAAAGTATCACAAGAGTGTCTTCCAGAATATTGAAAATAAATAAATAAATTTAGAATTAAGACTACTAACACCAGGGAATCCTGCAGAGATATTAAAGAACATGGGAGGAGTCATTCTGAGCTTCCACAGGGTCACAAGGAGGGAAAAAAATAGGCTTTACTTTGGTATAGGACATTGGAGGGGTGTGTTCAGTGGCCACCATACTAATAGCTTCTTTGAGTCTGAATTTGGAAACAAACAAATAAAACATGTAATCGTATAATTTGGCTAAATGTGAAGATAAGAGAGTAAAGAAAGTAAAGAGGTAATGTGAGGTAAAAGTAAATTAGTCAATACCAATTCAGCAAGAAAACTTTGTTACTTTGAGTTCCATTGTGAAGGTTTTAGGAGTCAAATATAACTACAATGTATATGCTGTTAGACTGTAATGGCCTATAGTGTGTGTGTGTGTGTGTGTGTGTGTGTGTGTGTGTGTATGTGTGTGTGTGTCTGTGTCTGTGTGCATGTGTCTGTGTTGTGCATAAGAGAGAAAAGAACCGTGTGTTTCCTACTTTACTATTCTCTTTTTTATATTTATATTATTATAGTTATATGTAGCTATTATATACTTATAGTACATATCATATAATCATATTATTGTTATAATAAGATAAATATTATTATTTATTATTCAAGTATTTATTATATCTCTGAAGGATGTCTTGTATGTTCTGAGTCATTTGGAATTCTAGGTGATTCTGGAGTCAGTTTGATAATTTCGATAGAGAAACCTGGGCCTTTCTCTGATGATAGAGACAGTGTTAGATCCTTTGATCACTTTGAAAATAGGACTGCGTAAATGACACTAAGACTTTTGAATCTGTGGACATGTGGTGGCTTTACATGGATTTAAATACTTATTTTTTTAAAAAGTAGGTTCTAGTATTCACTTTGTACTGACATGGTGAGATGACTTCTTCAACTTTCCATCTTTTCTGAAGTCACTGTAGAGCTTCCAAGGCTCATAACTGCACCATTTTCTTTTATCAGCGTGGTCCTGATGGATGTTGTACATATCACAGAGATGAACTTCAGTCTTGGGATACTGTGGATTTTAAAGATGCAAACTCATCTTCCCAACTTTGCCTGGGAAGAAAAGATTTTTATTACCATTAAGGACAAATTAATCTGTCCTCTATCCTGGAGGAAAATTCTACTTCTGTTTTTGAAGGTTCCATGACAATATTTTAGAACAAAAGCTGCTACAAGACATGTAGAAACATTAGTGAGCTGTAGAGAATTCCTGAGTACCCATGCAGACTAGGAAACATATCTCATTAGAAAATTATGGCGTGCTGGGCAGATAATCCAATACAAACATCATACCTGAGTTCAGCTAGAGACCTGGAGAGTTCCCACCCCAGCTACTCTTCTTCAGGCTCCTTCCATGTCCAATATTTTTGATATGGCAGTGTAGTGACTTGATTTTTTTCTATCTGTTAATTGGGTTATCAATTTACTATTGTTTGTTTATTTCAGAAGTTATTTATATTTTTGAACATAAAAGTTATAAAGGTAATTGAATGACATGGGTATCATCTCTGAGGATTACCATGCTTCTTTAAATGTTATTTTTCAGCTAAAATTTATAATTCAATGACATATAATTTGTCACCATTCGTTTTAAAAATATTTATTTTTTTAATTATATATATCTCTTTCTCTGTGTGGACATGTGAGTTTTGGGTCCCCTGAGGGCCAGGAGATGGCATCAAATTTCTTAGAGCTGGAGTTACAGATGGTTGTGTTCCATGTGACTTCAATGCGAGAAACTTAAATGTGGTCCTCTGCAAGAGCAGGAGGTCCCTTAACTGCTTAGTCATCTTTCCAGCCCCACTTATTTTCATTGTAATAGAATTTTTGGTCTTATTTGAAGAATATTTCCTAAGCCGAAAACACAGAACTATGTAAAACATTTTCATAGGTTCTTATATTTTTTTCTAAATAAAATATTAAACTTATAAGATTTAAAAGTCACACAAACTTCACTTCCTAGACTAAAAGTAGGTATTAATTTTATTAATTTTAATGAAGACATCTAATTGACTCAGCAGTATTAAATTGACAGTTAATATTACTTTAAATACTCTATAATGACAAATTATTTCTGTGTGGATGCATTGTTTTGTCATCTGTACTCCATTCTGTCGAATTACGTTTATTATTACAGAAAACACCGCTCACTCCTAGTTTTAGTAGCTTTATAATAAGTTTACTACAAGAAACATGTTCTTTGTGGAATATGGTTCTTTTATAGATTTTTTTTTTCTTCATGCTGGGTGGGCCTTGAAATTTTAATACAGTTAGCATCATCCTGTGAATTTAAACCTAAACATAAAACACTAGAAATTTATTTGTGAATGCAGTGAATTAGATTAGTACATAAAATGGCTATTTTGTGTACCTGCTGAGCAACACTCTGTAAACTGTTTGAGGGTTCATTCCCAAGTCACTTCAGCAGCTTTTACAGAGGATGTATAAGTGACAGTGAGCTACGCTAGGTTCATTTATGTTTAATTGGTTTCTAGGCTGTTTAAATGTACATGTAAAATGACATTGATGGAACGGTAGCTCTATATGTTTGCTTTTCAAAATTTGCATTAGTTTTCTCTGCCTGAAAGCAACTGCTCAGACTTTCAGTGTGTACTAAATAAAGCAATAAGCTCCTCTTGTCTAATTTCTAGTACATCAGGGAAAGTTTGAACAATTACTTACATATTCAAAGTTGATAAAAATCTACTAGCGTATTCCTATTGAACCAAAAGATCTTTGTGTCTATAATGTACAGGTATTAAGGGATGACTCGTGCAAAATTGATCTCAGTTCCTTTTTTTATACCTGGTTAATTGCCTTTATTTCATTATTGATTTTCCTTCATTGTCTAAAATATTATATATTCTTATTTCTTACCACTAGATAATTAAAGTTGGCTTATCTTATACTTCAGTGTTTTATCTCCTGCTTTTCCAACTTCTTTGAAGATTGCTTTCATTCTAGCTATCTTACATTTTCTTAATTTACAATTGATATATTTTCTTCATTTTTCTCAATTCAAGTTTCAATCATGTAGATGTTTGCTCTACTTACAAAATCATCTCTTGTTGGAAACCCTGTGGATTAGAAGCAATACTAGATTTGTTCCATGTGTGTTGACCTTCTGTTTGGTTTGCAGATGTTAATCTCCAGGAGTGTATGCCTATGTATCTCTTACCCAGATTACCCAACTGCTAATATTTTAAGACATGATTGACACATATCACTAGTAGTGAAAGAAAACTGCTATCTTGTTAGCTAAATCCATCATTTACATTATAGTTCATTTTGTTAAATCATTCAATTTTATAAATGCAACACAATTTTATAAGCAATTTGTTTTTCCTTTTGGGGTGTGCAAGATCCTCAAAGTACATAGCTCCTCTTGAGGCTAGACGAGACAGCTCAGTTAGGGGAAAAGGACCCAAAGGCAGACAACAAAATCAGGGACAGCCCCTTCACCAGCTGTTAGGAGTTCCACATGAAGCCTGAGATGCCCAACTATTACATTATGTGCAGAGGACATGGGTTCATCCCATGCATGCTCTTTGGTTGCTAGTTCAGTCTCTGTATGCCTATATGTGCCAAAGTTAGTTTATTCTGTAGGTTGTCCTTTGGTATTCTTGACTCCTCAGACTCTTTCTATCATTCCTCCCCCACTGGCTGTGGGTCTCTACATCTATTTCCATCAGTTGCTAAGTGAAGCCTCTCTGATGATGGTTATGATAGGCTCCTATCTACAAGTATAGCAGATTATTACTAACAATGTCAGGTGTTGGCTTATGCTTGTGGTATGAGTCTCAAGCTGGACAAGTCATTGGTTGGTCATTCCCTCAATTTCAGCTCCATTTTTTACTTCTGCACATCTTGTTAGCAGGTCCAATTGTGGTTCTAAGGTTTTGTGGCTGGTTAGTGTCCTAGTCCCTCATTGGAAGTCTTGCCTGGTTACAGGAGATGGCTGTTTCATGTTTCATATTCTCCATTACTATGAGTCTTAGTAGAGTCACCTCATATGTTCCTGGGAGTTTCCATTGTCCTGAGTTACAATCTTGTCCAAGAAATGCCCCTTTTGCAATTCCACTTGTCTCTCTCAGTACTGTCTCCATCCATCCTCCCCCAACCTGATTCCCTCTGTTCCGATGCCCATTCCCTCAACTACCAATTCCCCTCCTACAGTCCACACCACATCCTACTTCCTTTGCTCAGTGAGATTCAGTTGTTCCTCTTTAGACCATCCTTGTTACTAAGCTATTTTAGGTCTTTGGATTATAGTATGGTTATTCTTTACTTTATGGCTAATATACACTTACAAGTGAGTATATACCATTGTCTGTTTTTCTGAGTCTAGGTTACCTCACTCAGGATGATCTTATCTAGTTCCATCAATATGCTGAAAATTTCATGACGTCCTGGTTTTTTACAACAGAGTTATACTGCATTGTGCAAATAAACCCCATTTTCTTTATACATTCTTTGATTGAAGTACATGTAGGTTGCTTCTAATTTCAGGCTATTATGAATGCAGCTGGTATGAGCATAGTTGATCGTGTCCTCATGGTGGAACAGTTGAGCATCTTGTAGGTCTTGAAGTAGATCTATTCGAATTTCTGAGAAATTTTCAATATTAAATAATCAAGTTGAATAATAAAAAATTATTTATAACATGTGACAGAAGATGAACTGATCAATTCATGAAATACTCTTGCAAGTCTTTACAAAAAATATTTCTATAAAATGTAAGCAAAGGTTTTCAACAGTCAACCTATAAATCTAAAACCCCAAATGTATTTAAATAAAATTCACAGAAAACCTTTTTAAAATCTGCAAATTATAATGGCATTCTCTAACTCATTTTAAGAAATTAGTATTTCCTTTATATCACAAACAAAGAGATATCACAAGAAAGAAAAAAAACCTACAGAAATCTACTGTTTTGTACATGGAAAGTTTAACTCAAGACTGAGGTGACTGAGATTTAATTCAAGAATTTAGTGGTGATCATTTGCACTGAACTGAGAGAGGCGACTGGTCCAGGCACTGTGAGAGTTGGGGGGGGGTGGGGCTGAGGCCGGCTGAGGGTCAGAGGTTAGACTGAAATGCAGACATGCAAGGAAGCACTGGACAGGCTCAAGATCTCCTTTAGTGAGACAGCCCTGGAACCACATACCAATACCCTTCTGAGAGTTCGGTACTGGAGGATCTAGGCCCAGAGCCTGAGGCCCCATTGCCCCCTTAGCAACCCAGCCCGACGATGACGAGGAGGAGGAAGAGGAGGAGTTGCTTTTGCAGCCAGGGCTTCAGAGCGGGCTGCGAATCAAGGCCCTAATCGTGGATGAGTCCTGCCGGCGGTGACCATCTTCCAGTTTGGGCACATACCTCCCTCCTTCCCGTACCTGAAGATTCCGGAGTCTGGATGATTCAGAGCCGACAGACCTGGCCATGAGCCTGCCTGGCAGGGAGCGGCATTGACCATATTCTGACTTGCTTTTCCCATCCTGTTTCTGGGGCAGAGCCAGTAACCTAAATTTACCCCTAACCCAAGGTTCCCCGTGGGTGGAGCATCCTTGGTGAGCTAAGAGTGAGCATCAAGTCCTGGGTTGGAACTCAGAATTTATCTGGAATTGAGATGGAGCACCTCCAGCATAAAGATGGAGCACCTCCAAGCATTGAGGTGGAGCATCTCCAAACTCCACAGCCTTCCTTAACTCCCAGCTACTCCCAGGGATCCCGCTCTATCCACAAACACCCCTTTTCTAGGTCACTACCCCTTTGTTTACACATTCCTTCTCTCTCAATCACAGCCCTGGTTTACATACCCCCTAGCTCCCAGTCCCACCTGCAAAGTCCCAGGTTTACAAGCCATGTGACCCACGGAGCCCCTGTGGGGTCCTCCACCTTCCCTTTGTTTCACTGAGAGTGACTTGGGAAGGTGTGTAGCCTTCTTCAACTTTGCTCAGTATTACTGTGCCTCAGTTTCCCCCAAGAGGGAAGGCTGGGGATCCTAACCCAGAACCCTATGAAAGTTATTTAATTCTGTTCCTCCACGTGGCTCATATTGAATTGAATTGCAGTGTGGGGGAGCCCTAAGGAGGTGCTTGGCTTCTCCCTATTGCTCCTTCAACAGCTGCCCGATTTGTTTCATTTTTGTTACTTTCTATAATAAAATGGAGCTCTTTTCAAAAAAAAAAAAAGAAAGCATAAACCAATCAATTTGCTATAGAAACAGAATGTAAAATTTGAAAAATGAAATTTCTTTTCTTTTATAAAAACACACAGCAAACTAGGAATTAGAGAGATCTGTCTTCAGGTGAGTAGGAGTTCCTACGTGGATTACAGTAGAAGAGAAGATGGAACACTCTCCACACAGGGGGGCCAAGGACTAGACAATCTGCTGCTACCACCTTTATTGATGTTCATTGATTTTGCAATGTTCCTTAGTCATTTCCCATATAAGGTTTAAAACTACATTTTACTCTTGTCATCTGATGAATGTCATGCATTTCGATCAGATAAAGATGCTTTCTGTCTTTTGGTAATCTGTGGTCTTATTTTTTTAATTACAAAGGGTATAGAAACCCCTAACTACAACACACAGAAGAATTCTCCTTGGAGTTCTGTCAACTCTATCTTACTAGTAATCCTTGTTTTGACATGAATAATATTTTTCTTTCCCGGAGACTCTTTTCTTTTTGCAACACAGCACAGATGACAATGGATTTCCCCAAAATTCATCGAAGAAAGCCATTGTTTGTACTTCTTATGTCCCTGCATACTCATCCAGTTTCCAGCTACTATCAAGTTCCCAGAGAGTTCCTAGAGTATAAGTTATTTGTTTCAGCTCAACCCTACTCTAAGAAGCAATTTCAAACTTTGTCAGAAAGGGCTGTGTGTGATAAAAAAAAAAAAAAAAAAAAAAAAAAAGCCAGATTGCTTGGCTTAAACGACAGACATTTGCTTCTCACAGTTTTGTATGGTGACAAGTCTGGGATCAAGGTGCTAGAATATCTTACGTTTACAGAAAGTTTCATGAGTTGGTTTCATTTTAAGTTGCAATTAAATTGCTTTGAAATGGTGTTATCCATTGAAATGTGATGTTTATTAAATGTTAGCTCTGAGCAGGCCTTGGGCAATGATCTTCCACCCCTAAATGAAGATCCATCTGAACATGCTCATCAAGATCTTCCATCTAAGGCTGATGGAATCAGCATTATGTCCAGACCTGAGAATGTCCCACACAGTTTCTCCTCTCATCTTTGAGGTGCACCTTTTCCGAACTATAAAACTGTCATCTGAGTGTTATGGTCTATACTGCACCCAGATGAATGCAAGGAAGGAAAATGATGCTCCTTAGACTCCATTTCTTGTACACTTTTTTCCTATCTGCTGCTTTGTCTTTTTGTGTTTGTAGAATCCCATCTCTGTTAATTTAACCCAGGGAGACATTGGGCTCAGTTTCCTTGGCCTATGTGCAGGTGTGCACCACTCACTCAATGTAGGCAGCTATGTAGTAGCTGCTACCTACCATTGTTTTATTATTATTCACTAGGGCTCATGTCCTATGTTCTGAAACCATTGTTTATCATATTGTGTCCATTTGGAGTTATTTTAAGAGGAACATTAAGTTACACTTTTAAAAAATATTTTATTGTAGTTGAAAGTTTCTCTCCTCCACTACTTCTAACATATTATTTTGCTATTATAAATTGTATTTGCCCACTTTAGGTCAACAATAATGTTGGGTTTCAAATCTGAAATGTACCCCCCATAGATTTAAGTTTTAAATTATTTGTTTTGTTGGGATGCTGCTGTAGTTGGTAGAAGTAGGACACCGGGGATGAGACATTGAAGGGTATAGTCCCTTCTCTGGTCTGTCTCCTACGCTCTGTGATTTCTGGTCTACCAAGATACAAATAGCTATTCTCAGTCATATTCTCTTGCTATTATGTCTTCCTTACCATGATGGACTGAAAGTCCTATGAACCTGGAGCCAAAATGAACCTTTTCTCAATTAAGTTGTTTTTATATTTACTATAGTGACAATTTGTGATCACAAAGGTACCTAATGAAAACATACCATGTGCATACAAATGCAGACACAAACACAAAATATTGATACATGTACTGAGAGACTACATAGACACACACATACACGCATACACACACAGGTAACAACAGGTACATACAGGCTCATAGATACACAGATATAAACACAGATACATACACATACATATATACATGTTCAAACAGATGGAGACAGATACATAGACACATATGCATATACATACACATTCATGGCAACTTAGAACATATACAATACTCACTCACTCAATCAGTCAATCATTGAGGAATTGCCAAGTACTTCAGGAAAGCTGATAACTCACTGAAAGCTTCTGGATTGCATGAATTTAAATCTGACATTCACGTGTTTTCTCCTTGCTTCTTATATCTTTTCAATGTTTAGTTCATACTGAATATGAGATATTTACAAGTCTCAGTTAAAAGGTCTCTTCCTTTGGAGAATTTTCTGAATTTTTCTCCTCCATTACATTTTGTTGTTACTTGATTAACTTTCCATCTTTATATTGACAATGATTTTCCTTTAGAGTGCCTGGGAATTTTCAGAGATAGAATTTGTTCCCCGAGAACAGTTCATAAAGTATAACAAAAGCTGAGAAATGATTATTGAATCTCTGGATTTATATTTTAAAAAGTTATTTTTAATTTCTAACACTAAGGGTATGCTGCAAACCTAAGAAAGAAACTTGAAGCATATTCAAAATTCTGGCCTCTTAGAGATACGGCTGATGGAGAATGTACTGGACAATATGCTTGAAGAACCTTTTTCAGGCTGGAGCAAAATCAGCTGATTTAGACTTTAGCAATTCCACTGTTAGAGAAGATAAGCATTTAACTTTTTCCCTAATTAACCCTTTCAAACCCCTTAACAACCTGACTAAACATTTAGGAAGTTGGGATATTTTTATGCTGTAATCTCCATTGGATGACTCAGCTGGAAATCATCTAATTCAATCACTGCAGTTTGAATGAATATAGACTCTGATTTTTGGATGATGTTAACATAAACACCAACCAAACACAGAATGAGTCATAAGTGTCTCTAAGGTATTTAAGCAATCAAGTCCCGGAGCCAGCAGGAAGCAGAGCTAAGAAACATAACTCATCCAGGACAGTCATTATTGGAAATGTGATTTCTGCTTCACCAGGCATTTTGAGGGATGCAAAGAGATTAGGCTGAAAGTCTAAGAAAATAATTGTGTCCTCATGCATTCAATAATAATTGAATGTCTTCTCTGAAGCAAGTGTATCTGCAGAAATCTTTCAGGATACTCAATGTTAGCATAGTGCTATACATAATAAACACACATGAAGGCATAATCAGTAGTCATGTCATGTGTCTGAACATCTAGAGAGTGGATGACAAGGACCAACATCAGAGATTGCCAGACCTGTACACACATGTATATACATACACACAACACACACATGTGTGCATGTTGAATATATTTTTTGGAAACCTTATATGTGAACATGAAGCCACTGCATATCCATGTGTTGTGTAGAACAGGCTAGCATCCTTCAGTTTTTAAAGGGGCACTAACAGGGGCTAGCATCCTTGAGTTTATAAAGGAGCACTAACATGAGGGAATATCTGATAGTTGTTTTTGTTATTTGTCAATTTGTTTCCTATTTGTGTATCCTAAATTTCAGTCAGAAGTCATAGGCCTGCCATGGACTGTGATAGACAATGCTTACTACACAACACGAGGAGCTGTATTACAACTTAGACTAAGTTAACACAGCTGAGTTTGTAACTCAGCCTCAGTTGTTGCTGGGAATAATATTGAACTTGAAGAAAGGATAAGACTACAGTCTTCAACTGATGCATCTTCAAACATCAGTTTTATTCAATTATTTTTGTAAGAATTAATAAAATTTCTTCAAATTATCAAACTATTTGGAACTATGTTATGGAGATCCAACCAGAAGTAATGATTGTTCTTATGAAAATGTTTGTAATTTGAATGTGAAAATTGTTACAAACACTATATAGTCATTTTTTTTTAAGAAGGAAAAATTCCTATTTTAGAGTAACTAACTAGTAAGGTCCCAGGGAACTAACTTGTGTTATTTAATGGCAGAAAGATACCATGTAAAATTGATGTTATTAACAATAAAATAGAATAAAGAATGCCATGCAAAGATAACCCATATCAGCATGATCAAATACCCAATCGACTCATAGTCTTGATTTCTGGTCACCCTCATGTGTGTGTACTCGTGTGTGTGTGTGTGTGTTGTGTGTGTGTGTGCATGTGCGTGTCTGTGTGTATGTGTGAGTGTGTATAGATGTGTAGGTGTAGTGTGTGTACTCATATGTATTCAGGTGCACACTCCTAAGGGTGTATGTATATGGATCAGAGCATGTGTGCATAATATCCACAAAACTCTGGTGTTATTTCTCTGATGTCATCTACCATATTTTAAGGAGACAGGTCTTTCTTTGACCTAGACACCATCATATAGGCTAGACTTGTAGAACAGTAGCCCCAGGGATCCATTTGTATCTGCCTCCCTAGTGCTGGGATTATAAAAATGTGTCATCAAATCCAGCTTTTTCATTTGGCTCCCGGAATTGAACTCAGATCCTCATTGTAGTAATACAAACATTTTTGCATGCAAGCAATCACCATAGTTTAGCCCTTTTCTTTTTTTAGTGTATAGGCCAGAAAATATTTAGTTTAGCTTTGTAGATTTTAAAGTATGCTGCAATCACACATTTCTGATGGTGTAGGGAGAAAGCAGGTACAGATAAAACAAAAATGGATGGCTAGTCCATTTCATCTTCACTTATGAAGCAAGTAGTAGATGATTGGTGACCATTGGCCTAAAGGAACATATGAGTCTATAAACCATTGCCCATTCCAGCTGTCCTAGAAATGGTGCTAGGTCTAACCTTAAAACTAATTATGGGACATTTACATTTGGTAAATGTAGTTTACAGTCACTAAATCTGTGTGCTGGGCTGATATAAAAAGCTCAGTGGCATTTGACTTACTGCAGTTAATTTTGCTATGCAAGTAACAATTAAGACATGCTGATCCTTTCCATTTCTGAGTATTTCTCTGATTTTATCATTTCATATTACTGCTATGGAATGTGTTTTAACGTTCAACAATTTTACATAGAGAAAAAGGAGATTAAAAACAATCTACTGGAAATGAGCAGGAGGCTCTACACATCTGTTTCTAATGTCATTCCTGAGTTGATCTTCTATTGTGTTTTGGATGCAATAGACCTGTTTCTAGAAGGAAGTACTGGCCTTTCTGTCTTCTTTGAAACAGGTCAGAGGATTGTATGCCTTAACCATATAGGGCATAGTCCAACCTTGCTGTGTATACTGACAACAAAAGATTGAGCCTCAGACGCACTACAGACTTTTAGGATCATAATCTGAGTATTTACAGTATCTGTGTTGGTTTTCATGCAAGTAGTAAAGCATACTGGTTTTCTTTGAATGGAAGAATTAGGATTTATGTTATGCTGTTTTTTTTAAAATGTGATGAGTAAAGATTTGGATCTGTTTCAGAATTTAAGTTGATAGCATCCTTAAAGGAGAAAAACAGTTTTAACTTAGAAATATCAATTCATTTGGCTTCCAGAGAGTGTTTACAAATGCAAAGTACTTCCTCTGTGTAAATGGAGGACTGTTGTGGTATTCAATAAACTGTATAGGTAAGGCAAGAGGAACAACTTTGAACTATGTCATTTCTAACCCCCTCCTGCATTAGAATCTGGGTTATGTGGGAGCAGAAATGTCATCTAAGGAGGCCAGCTGTCTTCTTAGGTTGTGCCATATATAGGTTCCCCGTGATCTGTGTTCTCATTCAAGCTTTGCAGTTTCAGCAACTTACAGTTTGAAAGGAACCCAGAGTGGATCAGATGCAGGGAACAAAACAGATGTTGAGTAAGTATCAGGATCCCACTGCAGAATTCTGTAAAATTAGAGTGGGAGATAACATCTTCCAGAGACTGGTACTTCTGCAACTTATTGTACTCTATAGTGTTTGCTATCAAGAAAACTTAGTTGGTGGTGTTCACAACAATACAATAACAGCTTTCTGTTGAGTATAAACTCATTATTTAACACTCCATAACTTTGATGGTATTAATTACTATTACACAAATGCCAAGATTAAAACAAAGGCCAGTGGTAGCACAGCTAATGAGTGATAACATCTTTGTATGTCCCTTCCCACTGAGCTGCAGTCCTTTTTCAGAGTCACAGCAGTGTACCCAGGCTGGCCTACCTGTATTCACATACCAATTAACATATCTGAAAATTGACACACGGGGTCCACAATTCTTAGTGTACATGATTCTACCTGCCAGATTCCTGGCTCAGCAGACTAGATGAGGTGTTTGTTATCCCACAAACTAACTGGGAAGTCACATCCAACACTACTTCCTAAATGGAATTCTTTTCTATTCAATTCAGTTCAGCATTCATTGAGCATGTGTCATGTGGTTAATATGTCATACACATTATTTTATTATCCTCCCACATAAGTGGACAATCTCATGATACATGAAGAATTTAGGTTCAAATATCTTAGTTAATTTTCTCCAAGGCTAATAAATTATATTGTAATCCATTGAAGTGAAGCCTTTGGGATGCAGAAGAACCTGGTTCCAATCAAGCTTTACCATTTACTGCTTCAGCGGTGCCAACAGATTTATCACCTATATCCCAGGCACACAGAGGTCTCATCTGGCGATTATTCATATGAAAGTGCTTTTTAAACACTATGGTGCTATTCTAAGAAAAATGGCTGAAGAAAATAGTGCTGTCACTTTTGCTTTCCCAACATCAGTCAAATAAAATGAGA
This sequence comes from Mastomys natalensis, assembly GCA_021653895.1. NCBI lineage: Eukaryota > Metazoa > Chordata > Mammalia > Rodentia > Muridae > Mastomys > Mastomys natalensis. The sequence continues at coordinate 74,935 of JAJTUV010002780.1, forward strand.
AGAAAGAAATTAAACTCTATCTTCAACAATGCTAAAACATCTATGACCCTGAACCACAATGCATGAGGAGCGGCTGCTGAGTAACACTAAAGTGCTATATATGGAGCATGGTGACACCTGCAAGTAATGCTAGCACTCAAGAACCCAAGGTAGGAAACAGGGAGATCCAAGTCAACTCCAGCTATGTAGCATGTTCAAAGCCAGCCTGGAGTACACAGAAGGATGTTATTACAAACACAGCAAAATTAGACTTTTGTTCCAGGGTCTAGCCCAGTACATGAATGGAACTAGAAAAGATGATGATGAATGAGGTGACTCAGACCTAGAAAATTAAGTGTTGCCTGTTCTGTCTCTCATCTGAGACTCCAAATTCCTAAGCTTTGGGTGTAATTAGCTGGACTTAACTGTAGGAACAAAGAACGTAAAGAGGGCCTGTTGCTGGGGTAAGGGAGTGAAGAGCAATAGAGAATATAATAGCAGATTTTATGTGAGCTTATCAGGGATCTAGGGAAAAAGAGGGAGAGGAAAAAGAGATAAATACAGAAGGATAGATGAGGGTTAAACAACAGTAAGAATTCTGAAAATGTCATAAGGAATCACACCATTAACAACTCCCTGCCAAAGCCCAGCAGCTATAATACATGTAAGTCTAACATAAGCCTATATAAATATACATCCAGAGTTTAAATGAAAAATGTCCATCTGGTCAGGCAATGCTTATTCCCAAACCAAAAGACAATCTAACAAAAAAAAAAAACCCAACCTGAGTCAGGAGAAGCCCTTTTATGAGTTATTTGCCAGGGCTCTCCAAGAGACTCCCAAAACCTACAGGTCATTACTATTGCCCTTGGTTGCTCTCCAGAGGTAGACTGTAAGTTCCTATTGATGAAACTATCGTGAACTTTCGACGTAGGGTCCAGAGGACCTTGGCAGAATCGACCTGAAGCTCTACTCTCTGATGACTAGCTTTCATGATACCAGAAGATGTTGTTTCAGCTTCCAAAGGAGAACAACCAAAAATTCTACCCAGTTATGACACTTATGAACAACAGTGAGCAGTATGGCACAATAACCCTAATGGTGCAGTCTAGTGAAATCATGTATCTTGGATTAAACCCTGCAATCCACTTTATTAAACTACCATCCTTAAAGACACTGTAGAAATTTTTCTTTATATCCACATGTAAGTGGAGTCACGAATCCTCATCAAGGAAGCTTCTTGTTGCAACAGACTGTGACAATTACAAAAAATTGCAACCAACCACAATGCAAGATGTGGAGTTTAGTCCCAGTGAATACATCCACAAAGATCTCCTGTGTCCTCCTGCATCTAAGGCTCAGGGAACATTGTGGAAGAAGGGGTAGAAAGATTATAAAAGCCAGAAGATCAAGGAATCCTCTGTGAGACTGTGTTTCCTAGTATTCAAGATATCATACCCCCATAAGTTCTTACCACCATAAATGCTCAAATATGAGAATGAATAAGATTGACAGTAATAGATGTGCCAAAGTAGATGGTTAAAATCACAGGAGATCTCAACCCTACACAATGAATTGCAGCCAACTAAGAAATGCAGAGCATGCAGGAACATTTTCCTCAGGGAAGAATCCACTGATTGGTTCTCCAATACTAAGTGGTCAGCCCTGAAAACATACATATGAATGACATTGTACAGACCGGGTAGGTTATATTTAGGAATATATGTGCATGCAATAATACTTTATGGAAAGAGGTGCCATGAATTTGGAAGAGAGAAAGAAGGTGTATATGGCAGAACATGGAGGGAAGAAAGAGAGAAATAATATATCTTAAAAAAAAAACATACAGCACAAAGAAACAAAGGTAAAACACAAGAGCAGGTGTTGGAGGTACCTAAATGTAACTCCAAAATTCATAGGGTAGGACAAACCCGCAGACGACTTACTGATCTTCCAAGACACAAAGGCGTAGTTAGGAAAGTCTATCACATGAACTGAAATCAATGCTTTGCTCTGGGAATTAAGGGAAGGTGTGGATCATGAGCATGCACACACACAGACTGGTGTGATGGTTGTTTGTGAATGTCAGCTTGATTACAAGGAAATTAACTTAACCCCAAAATGCAGGGAACACTTGTGAGTGAACGTTTTACATAATTTAGATCTACTTCTAATCCAGATCTTGAAGTAAGAAGACATATCTTTAATTCAGATCCTTTGAGCTGTGATAACCCATGCCTATTTTGGCTACACCTTCTACTGGAAGCCTATATAAGGAAGAGGAAGAAAGAGATTTTTTTCTCTTTGTCTGCTTGATGTTACCTGGTTAGCACGTCCATTCCTTTGCTGGCATTATTAGAGCCTAATTCTTTGGGATTATAGCTCATACTGAAAACCAACTGAGACATCTAACCTTGTGGAATGAACAACTATTGCAACTACTGGTTCTTGGACTCTGTTTACAGCCAGCCATGTTGGATTAGCAGGTCCACAACCTACAAGTCTTTGTAATAAATACCCTATACATTCTAATGAATATGCATACATACACAAACATACACCACACACACACCACACACACACAACACACCCTTTTTACTTCAGTATGCTCACTTGCTCACTAAGAAAGTACTAAATTGCCGGCGGTGGTGGCGCACAGCCTTTAATCCCAGCACTTGGGAGGCAGAGGCAGGTGGATTTCTGAGTTCGAGGCCAGCCTGGTCTACAGAGTGAGTTCAGGACAGCCAGGCTACACAGAGAAACCCTGTCTCGAAAAACCAAAAAAAAAAAAAAAAAAAGAAAGTACTAAATGCAAAATTTCTTTGACTTTTTGTTGGTTTACCATCTAAGGTGAATAAATGCTCACAGCCCAGAGGCTGTCAGAAGCAGAATTGCTGTTTTGATGAAACAATTGATGTAAGTGATGTGATTGATTTTTTTACAATGTAGGACATTGTTTATATTTCTTTTTAGTAACCTTTTAGTTGCCCAAGGCCACCTGTCATTTGTTTAGAAAAGTCAGTGGCTAACCTTCACTGATTCTGTCTACCTTTTATAAAAGTTTTCATTTATAATACAAATTCTTGGTTATAAAAGCATTTGTGGGCTTATAAAAGCAATTTGAAGAATATCCAAGAGAACTTATTTCTATCTATCTATCTCTATCTATATTTACTGTGTCTATCTATAATTTATATAACTATTTTTATTACAGTGTTAATGTATAGTACATATATATGTATATCTATACAATATATATATATATAAACACTATAATATGTAGTATATGTATAATATATATCATCTATATATACATTATATATACATGCATATATGTATATATATTATGTATAATGAGAGTTTAATCAAAGTCATAGGAACAAAGTAATCATGGTATGAGTGATCTTTATATGAAGAAAGCTTCATATGATGCTATCAAAGCTAGCAGGTAAAAGAGACTGACTAAATATATAAATGGGGAAATGAAATGCAGTGAAATATTTAACCCAAACAGAGAAATCAGAATCCAGAATAAAAAGGTAGAAAATAACACAAGATGCAGGAAAATTATAAAGTGTACCACAGAGAAATCTCTCAGGAGGAGTAAAACTCATCCAGCACAGCATTCCCTATTAGACCTGTAATTAAGCAATCACTTCTGGCTCCTAATCTGTGGTAGCTAAGTAGAAAATTCCATTTTACAAGTAATTGGGACAAATTGGAGAATATATTTATGGACAGATCTAGTGAAAATTATTCCTAAAAATGCTTTCTAAAACCAAATTCATCCAAAATGGACTAAAAAATTGTCAAAGCATTACTTCCTAAGATAGAAGTAGGAAAAAAATTTAAGCAGTTTGAAGCTGGCTGTTTGAATGCATAGCAGTTTATAAAAATGACTAAAAAGGACAACCATGGCATTGATTAGACATTAATTAGACTATTGAGAGGAATTCTGTATTTTTATCAAAGGAGGCATATCTAACTCTTAGATTAGTCCTTCCTGAAGAAATAAAATATAACTTCTATCTCATTGTATAATCACATAGAGGAAGGTATTTGCATAATCAGAAACCATCCTCTAGTCATCAAATGGAGAAGGTCACCTGGAAGACTGCAATGGATGAAACATATGCAAGATCAACGTTAGGGAACAGCCTATCTATGATCAAGACTAGAAAAAATTATGAGGGTTATATCATCTCTTGCTTTTGATTGGGAAAAGCTGGACTAATTGGAATTATTTTTATATTGCTGTGCTAATCATGTCAATATTATTGATTATACTCAGTTGAGAGAGAGAGAGAGAGAGATGATTGTCAAGTCTCATGGGCAGGACTCTTATAGATTCTCCATAGGTAACACTGGCCAGTCTAGGTTGGCAAGGGAATTGATTTAAAAGAGATGACCATAAAACTCCAATATTAAAAATGAAATGAAATTTATAGCTACATATCAAAAGGTTTTATTTATTTAAAAATAAATTTTCAACATTTTACAATGTTTTTACTATATGAAAACTCTCATCATTGAATTTTTGTATACTATTGTCATCTCTCATAGGGTACTTTGCATGTTATCACCATTACCCATTAACATTGCTACACATATAACAACGATGCTCCTAGTATGTGGCAACTATCACTTGCCTTCCTTTAAACACTTAATTTCAATGAAACTAAACACTCTGTGACTGTTACTGGTTTTTTTTTGTTTTTTTTGTTTGTTTGTTTGTTTGTTTTGAGACAGGGTTTCTCTGTGTAGCCCGGGCTGTCCTGGAACTCACTCTGTAGACTAGGCTGGCCTCGAAACTCAGAAATCTGCCTGCCTCTGCCTCCCAAGTGCTGGAATTAAAGGCGTGCGCCACCACCGCCCGGCTGTTACTGTTTTTTTAAGTTATAATAATTTAAAGGTCTGTCCAGAACATAATATGCCAAAATACTTCCCTTTTGTTGTTGAATTGAAAAGATTCACTTTTGAGGATGTTTCTGTTTGTTTATCCATTTAGAAATTCATATTAAGCATAGACATCTTTCTGTGCCTCCCTCATAATACTGTACCCCAATGCTATAACATCACAATTTATCAAAAGATTATTTTCATCATAGTGATATAAAAGGATTACAAAGGAGATGTCTAAGGAAGTTAAGATATTAAATTGAAGAGTGTGAATGTACTTGCATTCTACATTTTAATGTATATGTGAAAACATACTTGTATCAAAACTGGATTTCCCATCAGAAATAGAACCTTTTGATAATCATATTATTCTGTTAAAGTGATTGACACAAATTTGCAGGTACACTGTAATAAATGAGCTTTGATAAGTACCAACTGGTTACAGAATATATTGCTATATTTTTTTATCATTCTTTAATAAATTATGAAATTTTGAGAAGACTCAAAAATATAGCTAATACAACCCTGAGGCAGTTGACTAGAAATGAGAAGCAGTCATTTAGGTGGAGAAAAAGACCAGTAGCCTATGCAGCAGAGAGCAAGCATCCTCTGTCTTCTTTCTCCTGATTCTTTCCCATTGGTGCTTAGCATTTTGAGGGAAATAGTGTAGATGCCAACCAATCAGGTCATGCTCTTCTGCTATGTCTTCTTTGTATCCATCTCATAGAGAGGAACTTATGTTGAATCTGAATGTTGCTCACAAAAATACCTTGTCTTCTAGAAGAAATGAAAAGCTAGCAATTAGGGTGTGTGTACACTTATATTTACCATCTCCCATTTCATACAACTTGTGTTTTATATAATGAACACTTAATCTATTATATTTTTATCTCTTATCAGAACAAAGCAAAATATTAACTAAGTAAACTGAATTTTAAGGGAATTGCTGATCCTGATGGAATTTCCAAATGGGCAGTAGTATAATATTTATTTAAATTTGTCTGGCAGGAGCTTTACTGTAACACCTTGCAGTCTGGCATCAGAAACACAGATTGATTTTTTTTTTAGTCTGTTGAAAAAAACTGGTAGAATTTCTTTAAACTAAAATTGTAATTGATAATAAAATCATGTATATTTTATATCATACAGATTTGAACAAATTAGCATGAACATCATGATTGTTTCAAATTCACAATTTGATTGTAGAATATGCCCTCTAGAATCCATGGATGTGTGATCAGGAGTGATTGCAAAATTCTACTGCACAATATGAAGACTGTTATTATACAATAAGTTAATAAGTATGTACTATGTTCTTGACATTACATTTTAAATGTTACTCCTCAGGCAAGTATTGAATGTCTACAGTCTTCTCGTTTCACTTTTGAAGTGGGGTAATAATTAACATTGCAGTTAGTTCTTCTGAAACTTAAGCTGTGAGTTATCATAATACAGGGTCTGAACTTATAGGATCCATGCAAATTTGTCTTCCAACCTCACCACCAAAGTGAAGTGTTTGTATCCCCTTGACTGAGAAGATGCAATAAAGTTAGAGTTAACTGGAAGACAAGATTGCAAAAAGCAGATGCCAGAGGAATATTAAATGGAATTTTATGACCAGCAAAGGAAAACTATTTAGAGTTCATTATAAGAAAATCAGATGAGACTAAAATCAGTGGCCAGGAAAGACACAATTGGAACAGGCTTTCTTCTTAGGATTACTGGAGGGTTTGTTTAATAGCCCAGAAGCCCTTTATTTTAGTATTCTGTGGTCCTTAGAATAAGACACCAGGGCTATTCTGCAAATGATGAGTATACACTTCTCTGAAAAGCTTTATTTTATAATCACATTTAACCTTTGCCAGCCTAAAAATGGTTACTAACAGGTTCTTGTAGCTGATGGGAACAGAAGAGCCCATTCCAGTGTCATTTTAAGACATTGTTGGTTTTGCAGTGACAGTTGTCAGCTACTACCAGCGATTTGTACTGTCCACCTCTAGATATTGCAATTAGCAAAAAAAAAAAAAAAAAAAAAAAAACTGCATCGAGGTTGCTGAGACCTGTCAGTCCAGTGGAAAAGTTGAGACATGTATGTAAGTAAAATGAATGACACCTAATAGGTTTGACAGCATTTGAGCCCAGTCAGTGGACCAGTAACATTTAAAAGTACTCTGATACACTCTGGTTTTAGACAGTATCTGAAAATAGCCTATGGTTCGCTCTCTTCTTATTCTCTTGCAACACATGATTTTATGCAGTTAAAATTATAAATAGAGTGTAAACTCAGGCTAGCAACATCAAGAGATGAGTGTAAAATTTCTTCATTTTTACCAGCAGGAAATTTCAGTTGTGAATTAGAAATCTGTGATTGGGAAACAGTATGTTTCCACAGGAGAGAATTTGCATTCTCAACCTCTACCATTCCTGTATAGTTAGCATTTGATTTTTTCCCCATCTATGCATGTGATATACCATAGAATATACATATATAGGATATATATGTATTCTAAACTAAAAAGATTCTTCATTCTCTCTATGTGGCCAAAAACAACAACAACCAATCAAACAAACAAACAAACAAACAAAAAACAAAACTCTGGGCTACTATAAAGATTTCCTTTTCATTAATTCTTTATCTAGAGAGGGAATTCAGTATCTAGAAAACCTAACTGGGTGGAGAGACTTGATTGTGTGATCTAACTAATGGTGTATATGTAAAATATTAAGTGACAAGCTAAATACAAACAAGATAGAGATGGCCAGGATTTATTATTTCAGTAAAGCTAGAATTGCTGCATCCTGCACATGTGTCACTAAGATACTTTGGCACACTTACTCCTCTAGTTAGTTTACAGGTAATGAGAATTATCAATATTGGGGTAGGCATATTCCTCCATTGATAGATGGCTTGCCTTGTGTGCGTTAGATTCTTGAGTCTGAGATTTGTTTTTAGTACTGTACAAAATATAAAAAATTGTAAGATCCAGGTTAGGCTATTTTGCTAAATATTATTGTTCTATTGGCCATTGTTTCAAACTTGAGGACAATTAGAGCATAACCAGGGAATTCATGTAGATTCCATGGGTGAGTCAAAGTTTTATTCAGGAGAACCAATGCCTTTCTATTTGTCTTCATTATATCCTATTGTATACATAAAACCGAAAAAGTTCATTTTTATGGACCTACTTGCTAAAGAATTCTAGACTGCTAGAGGTATAAATAAGTTATTGAATTTTTCTTTGTTGAAAAACTTTTATGCCAATATTGACAGAAACACAACACTATCAGTGGTATCACAACTGGTTATATAAATTGAACAACTTTCCATCAATATGGAGTTGATTTTAAAGATATCATTGAATATTTTATCCAACTGTTTGATATATATGCTGTTAACTTTTGCCTAATCAGGATGGGTTTGATTTAAGCTGAGATAACAAATAACCTCAAATCATATGAGCCTGGCAAGTGAGAGTGTATCTCTTTCTTCTCTTGAATTTTGAAGACATGGCAGTTTGTAGTCATATAGTTACTTTAGAGACCAAGGCTAACAGAGGATTTATTATTTATAGGGCAATTTGCTCTGGTATATGAGATTCCTGACCTATAATACCTTTTAAAATGCAGTTCACATATGGACATTCAATTTAGACTACCTTTTTACTTGCAAAAACTTTTCGATGAGTTGTGTGAATCAGTTATTATACCATGCACTTCATATATATTTCATTTTGTTTCTACAAACACAATTTTATATGCTATTATTTCATTTTTACAAAGAAAGTGTACTATATTTTCATTTTACAAAAAGTGTGTGTAATATCTTCTTGAGAGGTTGACCATTTTTATCATGAGCTAATTCTCTTTTATATTTCCTGTAACAAGTTTTGACATAATTTTATTTATTACTGGTTATAGATGTTAGTGGAGTTAGCCTGACTCTTTCTGTCTTATTGTCCACATGGATTAAACTTTATTTTCACTCTTAACAGATTTGAAGTTCTGGTGTTTCTTGCAGATGCTACATAGTTGGATACTTTGTAAAATTCCTTCTCTTCATTTCTACATTTAAAGTGGGAGTTTTCCCTTGCACTGGATGCAGTTATTGATGATTGACAATCCTTTCCAATTTTGCTCATTTGTTTCCTGTGCAATTTATTTTTCTTGGTTCCCCAATTACTCCATCATTGTCTTCTTTTGTTCCTAATGCTATATTTTTTGGTGTGCATTTTATTTCCTTCCCAAGTATTTGTTTTTAGATTATACGGTTTACATATTAAATTTGTACAATCTTGTTTCAATTAATATTAATTTTTTTTTTACTTCTACATCAAATTCTGCTCTTTTTCTTCTTCTCTATCCTGTTATTGACATGAAATAGGTCTTTATTCAGTATATTCACAGACAAAAATTAGGATGAATCTCATGGAGAAACATAAAAGTTTAATTCAAGATGTTTGATCAGATGACATTTTGGTTAAAAATGAGATATTTTATTGTTTCAAATTATGAAAAAGAAATAGCTATAAGTCAACCTGAAAATTTTTTCCAAGTGTGAGGAAGATGAAGTTGTATACAACTTTGTAAGGTGTCAGTCTCAAAGTCTACTGATTACTTTAGTATTTGCACTTTGCCCATTAAGTCTATTTGTGCATGTTACCGAAGATTCTAAAAATGTTGTTTATTTTATTCTGTAATATGTTCTTACAGCACATATAATCACATTCATAATAAATGGTGCTCTGTCATACATAGGTAATTAGCATGCAAGTTTACTCTTTTCTTGTATATTATTGACTAAAATGTTATTGACTAATATAATATTATTGAATAAAATAATATTGTACATGTTTAAGATTTCTTATAATGCTTGATCAATACTCTATAGTATATCTGTGATATTAACAAAGAAAAATTTGGATGCTCATGAGGGTGGCTGAAACCAAGGACTCTGAATTACTGGTAGAAAAACATAAACAGAAACAAAGAAAAACTACAACAAATATAGAGTAAAGTAATATAGACCTAATTTGATTATAAAATTTTTGGAGTATATTTGTAAACATTTCAAGGTAGTACCCTAGATAATTAATTCAAACAGAGTGTTAGACCCCAGATCTATCCCCCAGCAAGCCCCCCAGATAACTGAGTGAGTAAAACATGAAAGGAAACAATTTTAATTTGTACACAGGGTTAGTGATACATGTCAATAAATTTTTGAGGTAACACTTTTTATTTTATTGGTTATTTTATTTATTTATACTTCAAATATTATCCACCTCCAGGTAAAACCTCCTATCCCCTCCCCCATACCCCTGCTTCTATGATTGTGCTTCTTTACCCACCCACTCCCACTTCAGCATCCTAGCATTCCTCTATGCTGCGTCATCCAGCATCCCCAGGACCAAGGGTCTACTCTTCAATTGATGCTAAATAAGGCAATCCTCTGCTACATATGTAGTTGGAACCATGGGTCCCTCCATGTGTACTCTTTGGTTGGTGGTTTAGTCCCTGGGAGCTTTGGGGTGTCAGGTTGGTTGATATTGTTGTTCTTCCTGTGGGGTTGCTAACTCCTTCAGTTCCTTCATTCTTTCCCCTAACTCCTCCATTGGGGTCACCGAGCTTAGTCCTATGGTTGGCTGTGTGCATCTGCATATTAATTGGTCAGGCCCTGGCAAAGTTTTTCAGGAGAAGGATATACCAGGCTCCTGTCAGCAAAGACTTCTTGGTATCAACAATAGTGTCTGGGTTTGGTGTCTGCAGATGCAATAGATCCCTAGTTGGGCAGTGTCTGGATGGCCTTTCCTTTGATCTCTACTCTTTATCCCCGCATTTTCTTTGGGCAGGAGTAATTCTGGATTAATATTTTTGAGATGGTGGGTGGTCCCATTCCTCAACCAGGGGCCATGCCTATCCACTGGATATAGTCTCTACAGGTTCTCTCTCCCCTTTGTTGGGTATTTCGGCTAATGTCATCCCTATCTACTTTCAAATCATAAAGTTTACCTTTTGTAAGAAGACAGTTGTAACTTGTCATGAGTACACAGCAATTACACAGTGTTCCCCTTTAGTTCCATAACACCCCCTCCATATTCCCATTTTTCATTTATTTTTTAGCCTATAGTCACATGTGCTCTTGAACTGAGACAATCACTAACCTCTTGTCTGTGTCTTTAGAATTGTTTTTTTTCTAAATATTTTTATAAATGGAGACATAAAACCATTGAATTTTACCAATTTCTATCTCTCTAAGACTCATTTGTTCATAACTCCTATGTCACTTCCAGTACCACCCAAGAAATTTTTTCTTTTCAAATTCTTAATAATTAACCTATTTTACATATTTTTCTTTGTCATTTAATTCTAATCTATACTTCACTTTAATCACACAAGCTTTCTATTGTTCAATGGGCATCAATTCTGTGGATACAGTATGATTCTTCTTTGCTTCATAAGGTGACAACTATTTGGAAAGCTTTGACTATCACCAATTTCAGTCATAGGACTTTATATCAGTATATATTTTAAATTTTCTTCGAATAAACAGTGGAATTGCTGGATCATATTATATATCAAATTTTTAAAGAAACTGGCAAATAATTTGATAAAGTTGAAATAACATTTTATAATCCTGTCAAGATTGTAATGGAGATACAAGCTTCTCCACATGATTACCAACATTTATTAAGGTCTATCAGCTTAATGGCAGCCTCTAGTCTCTGTGTAGGATTGTCTCACCTAGTTTTATTGTAGACCTTCCTAATGATTAATGACATTGACATGGAAAGGCACAGTAAATAGATTAAGAAAATCAATCCTCAGAAATGAAGGATAAACACACATCATCTCAAAACTTACTCTATAACTACAACAATTAAGTCAACATGATATTAACAGAGGTACACACAAGACTCTATAGAAGATAGAATTCTAGAAAAAAGCCAATGAGTATGCCAGTGGACTTTAAGAGCTTTTTATTCCTTTTTTAAGTTTTGAGAGGCTTAAATTGAATTACAACATTTCTCCTCCCATTGCCTCACATCAACCCTGCCATATACTCCTTCAAACTTTTCTTCAAATTCGTGGTCTCTTCTGTCACTAATTCTTATTGTACACAGATATGAATTTGCTGTACGTATATATTTGGAATGTAACCTATTAAATCCATATAATGTTACTTTGGTGTATGTTTTCACTGCTGACCTTTGACACTGGACTGTAATTCGTTTTTCAAAATTCAATTGGTACTAGAGTATGGATTTTAGCTGACAAAATAATGATAACATAAACAGAATCAATATAATCTTAATACATTTTAGAATTTGAATGAGAATTGGTGAAAGTATATATGTAAATTGAAAAGCAGTAACAAATTCTGAGATCTTCAATTTCTTTCTTCAGAGACTTGAAGTCCTTGTCATACAGATCTTTCACTTGCTTGGTTAGATTCACACCAAGGTATTTTATATTATTTGTGACTATTGTGAAGGGTGTCATTTCCCTAATTTCTTTCTCAGCCTGTTTATCTTTCGAGTAGAGGAAGGCTACTGATTTGTTTGAGTTGATTTTATAACCATCCACTTTGTTGGAGTTATTTATCAGATTTAGGAGTTCTCTGGTGGAAGTTTTAAGGTCACTTAAATATACTATCATATCAAATAGTGATATCACTGCAAATAGTGATATTTTGACTTCTTCCTTTCCTATTTGTATCCCTTTGACTTCTTTTTGTTGTCTAATTGTTCTATCTAGGACTTCCAGTACTATATTAAATAGGTAGGAGAGTGTGGGCAGCCTTGTCTAGTCCCTGATTTTATGGGATTACTTCAAGTTTCTCTCCATTTAATTTGATGTTGGCTACTGGTTTGCTATATAGTGCTTTTATTATGTTTAGATATGGGTCTTGAATTCCTGATCTTTCCAAGACTTTTACCCTGAAGGAATGTTGAATTTTGTCAAATGCTTTCTCATCATTTAGTTTCAAGTCTCTGAAGAAAGAAATTAAAGAAGATCTCAGAAGATGGAAAGAATTCCCATGCTCATGGATTGGCAGGATAAGTAAAAATGGCCATCTTGCCAAAAGCAATCTACAGATTCAATGCAATCCCCATTAAAATGCCAACTCAATTCTTCACAGAGTTAGAAAGAGAAATTCTCAAATTCATTTGGAATAACAAAAAACCCAGGATAGCAAAAACTATTCTCAACAATAAAAGAAATTCTGGAGGAATCACCATCTCTGATGTCAAGCTGTACTACAGAGCAATAGTGATAAAAACTGCATGGTATTGGTACAGAGACAGGCAAGAAGATCAATGAATAGAATTGAAGACCCAGTAATGAACCCAAACACCTATGATAGCTTGACCTTTGACAAAGGAGCTAAAACCATCTAGTGGAAAAATGACAGCATTTTCAACAAATGGTGTTGATTCAACTGGAAGACAACATGTAGAAGAATGCAAATCGGTCCATTCTTATCTCCTTGTACAAAACTCAAGTCCAAGTGGATAAGGGACCTTCACATAAAACCAGACACACTGAAACTAATAAAAGAGAAGGTGGTGAAGAACCTTGAATACCTGGGCACAGGGGGAAAGTTCCTGAACAGAGCACCAATGGCTAATGTTCTAAGATCAAGAATTGACAAATGGGACCTCATAAAGTTGCAAAGTTTCTATAAGGCAAAGGACACTGTCAATAGGACAAAACAGCAACCAATAGACTGGGAAAAGATCTTTACCAATCCCACATCTGATAAAGGGCTAATATCCAATATATACAAAGAACTCAAGAAATTAGACTTCAGACAACCAAATAACTCCTTTTAAAAATGGAATACAGAGTTAAACAAAGAATTCTCAACTAAGGAAACTTGAATGGCCGAGAAACACCTAAAGAAATGTTTAGCATCCTTAGTCACCAGGGAAATGCAAATCAAAACAACCCTGAGATTCCACCTCACACCAGTCAGAATGGCTAAGATCACTGGCGAGAATGTGGAGAAAGAGGAACACTCCTCCATTGTTGGTGAGATTGCAAGATGGTGCAAACACTATGGAAATCAGTCTGGTGGTTCCTCAGAAAAAGGACCAGCTATACCACTCCAGGGCATATACCCAGAAGATGCTCCAACATACAACAAGGACATATGCTCCATTATGTTCATAGCAGCCTTATTTATAATAGCCAGAAGCTGGAAAGAACCCAGATGTCCTTCAACAGAGGAATGGATACAAAAATTATGGTACATTTACACAATGGAGTATTACTCAGCTATTAAAAACAATGAATTTGTTAAATTCTTAGAATGGAACTAGAAAATATCATCCTGAGTGAAGTAACCCAATCACAAAAGAACACACATGGTATTCACTCACTGATTATTGGATACTAGCCCAGAAGCTTGCAATACCCAAGATTCAACTCACAGACCACATGAAGCTCATGAAGAAGGAAGACCAAGTGTTGCTGGTGCTTCAGTCCTTCTTAGAAGGAGTAACAAAATACTCAAGGGAGCAAATATGGAGACAAAGTGTGGGACTGAAGGAGAGGTTGTCTGGAGACCATTTCACCTGGGTATACATCCTATGTGCAGTCATCAAATGTAGACGCTGATGTGGATGTCAGGAAGTGCATGCTAACAGGAGCCTGATATAGCTGTCTCCTTAGAGATCTGCCAGAATCTGACATATTCAGAGGCAGATGCTCACAGCTAACCACTGAACTGATCAAGGGGTTCTCAATGGAGGAGTTAGAGAGAAGAGTGAAGGGGCTGAAGGAGCTGAAGGAGCTGAAAGGGTTTGTGTCCCCATGAGGAGAACAACAATATCAACCAAACAGAGCTCCCAGGGTCTAAATCACCAGCCTGGGAGCTTGACCCATGGCCCCAGCTGTATATGTAGGGGAGGATGGCCTTGTTGGGTATACGTGGGAGAGGAGATCCTTGGTCCCATGATGGCTGGACGCCCGGTGAATGTGGGGGAATTTGAGGGTGGGGAGGTGGGAGTTGGGGGTGGGTGGGGGCACATCCTCATTGAAGCAGGAGGTGGGGGGATGGGATGGGGGTTCCTGGGCAGGGTGGGGTAGTGAGTTAATGGGATAACATCTGAAATGTAAATAAAATAGCCAATAAAAAATTAAAAAAAGAAAAATAAAGAAATAAATAAAGAAAAGCAGTAGCAAATTTACAATGAAACACAGATGTTTGTAATTAAAATCTAGTTCTTAGTGATAATATTTTACCTTTGATCCTAGGAATATGTCCAATGGTAGAGTTGCATACTTAGCATGCACAAGGCCATGTGTTCCATTGGCAGTACCAAAAAGTGTGTGTGTGTGTGTGTGTGTGTGTGTGTGTTATGTTTGTGTGTGCACATGCACATGTCCATGCAGTCATTGTTGTGTGCATGTGTGTGTGTCTCTGTGTGTGTGTGTTTCAAAAGATAAATTTATTTTTATCAAAATAAAACTTTACTCTGTGAGGCAACCAGTTAAGGAAATGAAGAGTGAGCTACACCTGGGGTTCAGGCCTGTCATTCTAATCTCCCAGGCCATTGAGGCATAAGGAATTTAAGAGTCAAGGCTTTCATTAGCTATCGGACAAGTTCAAGGGCAGCCAGTGTGGGTAACTTTGTAAGATCATATCTAAAGAAAAAAAAAAAGAAAAGGAAATGACTGCTCATAACCTGTGAGAACGTACTTGAAAATAACAATCACAAGAAGGAATTACACAGAATATGTAAACACTCCAAACTAAAAAGCAAATAATGAACAATTCAATTAGAAAATTGCCTAAAACTGGAAATGACACTTCAACAAATAAGAGAGAAAATGAGTGTATATAAAGATGTTCACTGTGGTGAACATCAGGGGAGAGTAGCTTCAAGTTATGACCACAAAACTAGGCACACATGCTAGAATAAACAAACAAAAGAGAGGTCCCAATCAGCAAGTGCTGATGCCTCTAGAGAAGCTTGCTCTCTCCTCTGTTGCTCATAGCTGTGGGAAAGGTGACCCTCCTATACATTGCTGGTGGGACAGGAAGTAGTAGACACTTGGAGAATAAGTTTGCTGTTTTTAATACAGCAAAATTAAGATAGGTTTCCCATATGACACAACAGCCACACTCCTGGGCGTTTATCATAGAGAAATAAAAACTTGTGTTCACTCAAAAACCTATATACAAATGTTTATAGAAGATGTTTGTAATAGTCAAAATCTGGAAATAACCCAAATGTCATTCAATGGTTGAATGGGTAAACATATTGTGAGACCTTCAGCAATGGAATACCATTCAGCAATAAAAAGAAAACAAACTATTACACACTTGGCAACTTTTATGGATCTCCAGGGCATTGTTCTGAGCAAGAAAGCCAGTACAGAAAGGTTACATATCATCTGAATCAATTTATACAACATTCTTGAAATGACAGGGGAAACAGAGATGTGATGAGTGACTCTTTTCAAGGATGAGAATGGGGACTCAAGGAGGTATGCTTCAACAGAGGCAGCTGCCCCACTTATTTTGTGTTGATTGCATAACTCTGTGTCTTATCTGGAACAATGTTTACTTGTACCCACATACATGGATAAATCCATGGCACTTAATGCATACACTGAAAGAAGAAAGGAGGGACATGAAAACCCAGTAATCTGAGTTTGTAGATTACATCAGTTCCGGCTATCAGTTCCTGGGTTGATTAAGGCATCACAATACTTTAAAATCTATTGTAAAGTATTCCCACTGTGGAGAGACTAACGGCACTCCTTGGGACTTTGCATTTCTTGTGAATCTGTCATTTTCATTTTTAAGGAAATAACAAAGTTAAAAGATGAATGACTCGTGAAAAAACTTGAATCTGATTCCTTCAGAGGATCATGGTAAACATATGCATTGAGGACTTCCTATGTAGATAACGTTTGTCGCCATTGAAACATTCATGATGAAAATAAATTGTTGTGTGAGAATAAATAAGAAACTATCATTGTAAATTGTGTATGTGTACATCATAATTCAGTTTAAGAGTCAGTATATGTCCAGTCTATTTTATTTGTGAGTTCAAACACTCTCTTGAGATTTAATCTTTGCTTTGCTTGCCAATACATTTATTTGCAGAGGTCAAATTTCTTGAAATATCCCAATGAGTTAAATTATCTACAAAATCTCTGTTTTCCATTGTTTAGGAATTGTAATCCAGAAACATAGCTTGTTTGGCAAAAGATCCCATCCAAAGACTGAATTCTAGATCTGTACGATCCAGCTAAAATGCAGACATGACCTGGATTACAATATAATTTGGCTGAAATAGAGACATGCCCTTAGTACAAACCTTTGATCCCTAACAACGTAGGTAAGTAAGTTTCATGAGTAGAAGGAGCAGTGATGTTGGAAAGTGATATCTAATTGAGGGCAGACAAAGTGATGAAGCAGAGAAAGATCTAACAGACTAAGTCAGAGATAGGATATGTTCTACTCTCACAAGAACAGACATGAAAGAAAGGCTAAAGAGCAGCATAGTCAGGGGGAGGGCAGTCCAGCGGGTGCTCTTCAGTTGAGTTCAGTTCAGGCAGTTTGGTGAAACTCAATTAATTGTAGTTGAGTTCATCGAGTTTCTACAGTTCAGTTTGTAGTATTTAGAGGCAATATGTCCAAACAGAGCAATTCAGTGAGAAGATGAGAAAAGCCAGTTTAAATCAGTCAACTTGGAGTTTTTTAACCAGAATGGATGAGTTGAACCAGTCAGCCAGAGTTTAGAAAGAACTAGAAAGGGTGGCTTATTCAGAAGTAAGCCTCTGAGATAACAACTACACATAGCAAATAAAAAGTAATTTTACATTCTATCAGTAAATATCCCTCTGTGAAGGTGTGTGTGTGTGTGTGTGAAAGAGATTTTTTCAGAGAAAGTCTGAGGTTTAAGCAGATTTTTGTTATGCTTTTATAATATTGCTGAATATTTCTCCCTCTTCTGTGGTGTGTGTCCTTCTCAAATGTGTTGCTACTTGCAATTTTTGTTGAAGAACTAGTCAAGAAAAAAATAGATTAACTCCCTGGATTATGGCTTCATTTATCCATATACCAGGAAGTAGACAAAGTTTTTAAGGTTAGTATTCAGAAGTTGTCAGGCTTTTCTTTGACTTTCTTGTACTGTTTAACTTTAATTAGAAAATTATGGAAAATATATTCTTGCATTTCAGACCCAAACACAGTTTTGAACCCATTGTAAATGAAACTTTCTTAATGTTATGTTTCCTCATGTGTTGTGTGTGTGTGTGTTTGTGTATGTGTGTGTGTGTGTGTGTGTCTGTGTGTGACTAGTAAAGGTTAATGGTGATACTTAGATTACTAATGTTAGGGCCTAAGGCTGAGATGCTCATGAAGAGGAGAGAGACATTGTACTGGTCTGATAGACTATCACTGGAAAAGATTCCTTCAGGCTTGCTCTGACCCTTAGTGAGATAATGAAATGTTATACTGCATGGAACTCTGAAGACACTATTTGAAAGAGAAATCAAGAAGATATTTGGAAGGGACACTGGCAATTAACTTGTGGTCCTGTCATTATAGATCTGTTCAGAGACTAGTAAGTAATTCTCTAAGGAATTGTCTATGAAGTAGATTTAATGCATGTCATCCTATAACTGCTGAGACAGGTAACTGCTGATTTGTCTCTGATAGAAGTGCCCAAAGTCAACCAAGCCTGTGAAACCACAGATTCCCAGAGGGATGTTTGCTTCTTCCAGAGTTGTGATCTCAGGAAAGAATACAAAGATCTACCAGATGACATCACTCCATTTGCATAGGGCTGTTGACTAAGGACATCCTTCCATTCAGTGAGATCCATGGCAGCTACAGAGCTCTGAAAAGGCTGTTTTCTTCTAGGTTATTGCTTACCTAATATCACTGCAAAATTAGCCAAATATGTGAGTTTGAGGGAATAGTCTCAAGCCAATAAAAGTAACATTTTCTGCTAACATTTATGGCGCACACCTTTAATTCCAGCACTTGGGAGGCAGAGGCAGGTGGATTTCTGAGTTCGAGGCCAGCCTGGTCTACAGAGTGAGTTCCAGGACAGCCAGGGCTACACAGAGAAACCCTGTCTCAAAACAAAACAAAAAAACAAACAAACAACAACAAACAACAACAAAAACAAAACAAAACAAAAAAAGAAAGCATTTACTCATTTTTCTTTACATTTTAAATTGATCATGATAAAGAAGACATAAAAGCCTTGAAAATTCATTTCCATTAAAAAAATGAGGGACAAGAAATATATTTGGACCAATGGTCTAAATAAAATTGTGTATGGGAATAGACTTTGAAGTTCTGTTTGGAGGAGAGGATTATAAGGATGGATGTGACCTCTTTATACTGCCCACACTAGTAATTGTGTGAATTTGGGAGGTTGAGCATGGTGACTAGTAGTTCAAAAGCCATCCTGGGCCACACAATGAGATCCTTCCTTTAAAACCTAAAACCAGGAAATTATGAGATGGCCTAGCAGATTAGGAACTAATCCTCACTAAATTTATTGATCTGAGATTGATACCCAGAACACACACAATGAAAAGATAGAACTGAGTCTGTCAGTTGTCCCCTTACTTCCACATAGGTTCTGTGGTATGTGTATACACACACACACACACACACACACACACACACACACACACACACAGAGAGAGAGAGAGAGAGAGAGAGAGAGAGAGAGTGAGAGAGAGAGAGAGAGAGAGAGATTAAAATGTATATAAATGAAGGAAAAAAATGAGATCCAAACAAAATACAGCTAAAAAGTAAATTTCAAAAGCTACCTTACCCAATAAGCATGTCTTGTTTGAAACCAGCTTTCAATGTATTGGGTATAGCTGGATGGCTGTCATCCTATTCAGAAGCAGTGATAAGTAAGGAAGAGTTGCAAAAGGAAGTTTGTGGTATGAAACACTGGAAAAGCTAGCTGTTGGCTGGTACCATGGAATAAAGATACAGGAAATGGTAACCGGATTTGTACCTGAAGGATATGCTAACTTACAACATGGAAGACAAAATGCTTTGAATCTTGCAAGAGACCTAATGGTTCCCTTGAGAGACTTTATATAAGATACAGGAACTGTTAAGAAGACATATGTAAGTTGTCTATAAAATTCACTCTCAGGTATCTGCCTGAGGTTGTACATGCAAAATGTTCCACCAGCAGCAGCGGAGCAGCAGCAACAATAAACTTTATCCAATTCTGAAGGGTCATCATAGGTTCCAATATGAAGGTATCACTAGAGGCATGTCATAGAACAAATATGACATATGTTGGTGCTCCCTGTCACATGACTATATAACTCAGAATTTGCCACACATTTGCATGTAGTAAATAACTTGAGATAAAAAATATTATCAGGATTATTAAAGATTTTAACAATTGAAGTGTAGTGACAGAAACCATGGCACTCAGGAGGTGACTAGCTTTGGTCTCCTCACATAGGTTGGAACACCACAGTGAGTCTTTGATGTGGAAGGCAAGTACTAAGGGCTGCAGTTTTCATGCATCAAGATGGTCACATAGACACAAGGAAATGTAGGGAAGACAGCATGAAGGAAGGGACAGGCAGTGTTCAGGGGGAAAGTGGTTGATGCTACATAAGTAAAAAAGTAAAACCACAGTAAATATGGAATGGGATTAGTTAAAAAGAAATCTATACTTAAAATGTCACAGAGGAAAAAAAAGCAAAATTGGCAGTAAAAGTTTAAAATTGTATAGTAATGTCCTAGAAATTGACCACAAAAGCTAAAGAGGTTGAATTCTTCATCAGAAGTTACAGTACCAAAGAATAATGCAATGATATTGTCTATATACTCAAGAAATATTTATATTCTTCTAGACTCTTGTAACATAAAGATGAAACAAATTAGTAGTGGAAACCCTTCCAGAGTCTGAAAATGTTTACAGTTCCACTCAGAGAGACTGGGGAAGAGAAGGGGATTTGCTACATTCAGCATTTGCTCTAGCTATTTCTTTCTGCCTGGTTGTATGTAAAGAATGAGAAAGGTACACATCACTGTTCTCCCATCCATATACTACATCTGGTGTGATGACTCATTCCAACGACATCTAATCTTAAGACACTGAGGTGGGAGACATGAGAGCCGTCTTCCCGTCTTGATATTTTCCATCTGCAGGTAAAGTATGTGGACTCCAGTTTACCTTCCACCATCAGGTCCCAGTTATGTGAAGTGGCTTTGTGGCTAACAAAGGCATGGAATGTCTTTCCTGACTTTTGACTTCTGGTCTACAGCTGCTGGTGGCATGTTGTTTTGAAAATAAAACAGTCCTCATCTGATCACAGACTTTTCAGGCCCCACTGGCCACTGACATGACTACACAAGGCAGACCAATCTCTGTAGAGAATGAGTTCCAAGATAACCTGGGCTACACAGACAGACCCTGTCTCAAAAATAAATATAATAAATAAATATAAATATACCTTCTGGTATTTTTATGACATATTAAAAAGTGTCTAAAAAAATTGAAACGCTTCTAATTTTGGGATTTCTAACTGATATCATAAGTTATCAATTTCCCATCTTTTAAAATTAAGTATTCAAATAATGATTAATAATTTTACCGTAATTCTTCATGCACTCCAGAGATTTATTTTGCATATATTATAAATAATTCTGTGATGCATTTCTTTCAGATAAATCTTTTGCATTTTGTTTCTTTAAAGAATAATGCTAGCAAAGGAATTATGACATAGCTATATGAAGTTTGCATATATGTGTGTGACATCAAGTACAGTGTAAAGTTTCTGTTGTTGAAAATTTACAAAAATTCTAGTTAATATATAGAACAATATAAATCAATATAAGCATTTTTACAATGCTGAACTTATTATATCAAGTGCCAATATACATACTGAGTAAAACAAACATCCTGTGTTCATATTTAGTGATTTTTGATAGTTAGCATGGAGGAACTCACTTCCATGCATTGACTGGTTAAAAAATTTTATTTTTGTGCATTTCCATACATTTTGAAAGGTTTTCTCCTGTGTATTTGCCCAAAGCAGGGTTCCAGAAAAGCACCTCCCCAGCACTAACCTCAGTGGCTGAGTGAAATTAAATAGCCCAATCTTTAGTACACATCTTTTTTTTTTGGATCCCCAGTCAATTATATCCTGCCTGTCAGAGCTTTCTGTCATGAATGTACTGGCAAGTTATCTAAGTGTCCTAATTTTCCAAACTTATTTTTTGTAGGTCCTGTAAATAGGGCTGATTTCTAGAGATAACTCAGAAAGCCCAGTTTATTAAGGAAAATGGCAAATCCTGGGTTTGTGTCTTTTACATTTTTCAGATAGACAGACTTCAGTTAAAAGCCCAGATCGAAACTTATAACAATATGTTACTAAAATTCTGTAGGATGTTTTCAAAGACAAGGTCAAGATGCTATCTACTTTGTTGTCCTCTGCTAAAGCTCAAACACCATCTATGACGTTCTGTAAGAACCGCTAGAATGGAAGTAGTTAAACACATTTCCAACCCCCACCTCTTGGCCACCTCTGATTCTAATCTAGTCATGTTCAGGGCTAGTTTTCCAGAGCTGATATCAAACCCCAGGGAGATGTCATACCGAGTTCTCAGATCTGAGTCTGCATCAAACTCAAGTGCAGCAGTGTGTGTGTGTGGGGAGGGGGAGAGGCAGACATACATAAACTCTTAAATACTTAAATGTAAACACATACAAAATATTTTGAATTTTAGGATAGTTTTAATCTTCTCAAAGTGACTTAAAATTTCAGAAAGAAGTCATGAGGAACTGTCCTGTGGGTCCACTGTGTCTTTGGTCTGGCAATGGTACTGTGATCAAGTGACCTAGGTGGGACAAAGAATGGATAAAACCACTCCTGGGTTTGTTTTTTTTTTTGGTGGGGGCGAGTATGATTTGATTTGTGTTGAGCAAAATCACAGTGATTTTCCAGAAGGGAATCTATCCTGGATGGGAAATTATGGATACTGATTATAGTTGAAGATCCCTGAGACCAATTCTAGCAAAAAGAAATGACAATAATCAAAGGAAGGAGATGATAGCATAGAATTTTGCAGTAGAAAAATTGCAAGAAAAGAGGTGTAATTTGCCTTTTCATCCTCACGAATTTTACTTTTTTTTAGAGAGAGAGAAATAGAGGAAGGAAGGTATAGGACGAAGGAGAAGGGCTTTACTGTTTCCATTTATATGATATTCCCATGATTTGGCAATGTGTTACCTTCTGTAAACATCCTCAGGCAGCAAAAGACATATCATGGCCTGAGAATTTTAAAAAGGCTTCCAATTCCTAGTTTCAGCAGATAAAATAACATACATTACTTGGATGATAGAATAAAATATTAGAAAATTGGAAGGTAGCTTTGTACAATGATTCACACACATTTAGATGGAAGCCAGCACCAGGAGTTCCCAGAGACAGACCTACAATGTGGCGCTGACTTGGGACAGGACACTACTGTGCAATCCCAAGTCTATTCTACCTGACTGGATGTGGTCATTGTTGAATTGACAAGCTTGGCTCAGAGAACAAAACAGAGTTTCCAAGCTGGTGACAAGTTTGTGAAAAATTATTTTCATTTTCCAGGGATGTAGCCAATAACTGTCTGATGTGACTATCAGACTTGGTGTACACCAGTCACAATAATGACTGCGTTACAGCTAGCCTGGAACTCTCAGAGTCATCTGCCTCTACCTCCAGATACTGATATTAGCAGCATGCACCACCACTTCTGGCTTAGAAATTTTAATTTAAACAATGCTTGAAATATTGAAGTAGCATGATGTGACAAAGGTAAAGTCCTGAAAAAGTTCCAAGTTATGCAAACATGACTGAAACATGACACAACTCTACAACTTAGAGCAGAATTAAAGTGATATGTCTCGAAGTATGCTTTCCAGCACAGAGGGAACTCCAAGCCCCCAGCAAAAAAGAACCATACTGATTCTTTTTTTTTTTTTTTTTTTTTTTTTTTTGAGACAGGATTTTTCTGTGTAGCCCTGGCTGTCCTGGAACTCATTCTGGAGTCCACACTGGCCTCAGACTCAGAAATCTGCCTGCCTCTGCCTCCCAAGTGCTTTGTTAAAGGCATGCACCACCACTGCCCGGTGATACTTCTTGATATTATGAATATTTATGTATTTATATAAATATAAATGTTTAAATATTTTTTTCAAAATTAAAATTGATCATTTGAATTTTGTAGTAATTTGCATTTAGCTCTGTCATACATGAGCTAGGTTTTGAGGTTTTAAATAATAAAATAGATTTTATTTATTTTGTGTGTACACTTATAGAGATCAGATACATATATGTCATGGTGTACTTGTGGAGGTCATATCAGCCCATAGGAGTAAATTCTCTCCCTCACCTTATCAAACTCAGGATGCAGGCTTATCAGCAAGTACCTTTATCTGCTGAAGTTCCTCTGTGGCCTGGAGATTTACTTCTGTGATAGATTGGCAGGTATGCACTTACTATGCTTGGCGAATGTTGCTTAACTTCTGGAGCTCAAGTAAATCTTTTGATAGAGAGAACACATTTCCAGTTCTGTCTAAAAAGTCACAAGTCAGAGACATTCATGTCATTTATACTGTGGGGCAATCAAGAGTAAAAGTGAGTCCCCATTCATATCATTTGCTGAAACATCCACAAAGCGACATGCCAAGATGCTTCTTGAGTAAGTAGATAGAAGGATAGGTCTACTGTCCAGCAATTGATATAGAACATGTACACACATTAGCATTTGATATGTGATCAGTTAAGAGCCTATATTAATTTCTTAGGCACCTTTCTGCAGTGTTTTGTGGGATAAATCTGATATTTCTAATATGGATGAATCATGGATGTGTTAAAGGCTAGCTTTGGTATCATTTGTGTCCTTTTCAGATTTCCCATGCTTATTTTAAAAAGGTATGTAAGAGTGTATCTTAGTGTTACATCAAGTTAGTTCATGACTTAAATCAAATACAGATCAAATTTGACTGAACTTATGTTCAATGTGACTCATAGTAGGACTAGAAAATGGATTTTGTCTATGAGACAGTTTTATCATTTTCATTTATCAGAAGTGAAATCTGCCAGATGAATCATACATCCACCAAGAAGTACACTTCTCATTTAAAATGTGTGTGATTCAGGAAGAAGCAGTTATGAATGGTTAATCACAGAGTTCAATGAATGGTCAAAAGCATTAAAAACGCAATCACAGGATCCATTTTGAGAGGAAGCTATGATATGCCATAGTTAGGTAGTCTTTACATGTAGGTAAAAGCACAAAATTACATGTATTTCTATAAGACAGGTTTTGAATCAATATGTTAAGAATAATCTCTGCAAACAATCATTGTACTCACTTATGGCTGAGGCAGCAGATGCCAGCTACAGTCCCAGTCTCTAGGATGTCTAATCAGCATCCCTTTCCTGGCCTCTTTCACCTCCAATTCACACAATTGATGCTGTTGTTTCCAATTGGAAACTTTGTATCAAACTTTGTGATTTAAGGAGGCAAGTCATACACTTGCACATATTCCAATACAATGCCATGATTCCTAGGCTATTTTATAAATGGTATAGTAGGAGGAAGGCAGAGCACCATGACTTTGAGTGATGAGAAGTGACAAGAATAGTTACAAAGTAGACAAAAATGAGTTACAAATTTCTACATGCTAAACTATTTTATTTAATTTGGCATATTGTTTTTAATCCAGTAATCCAACATGTCCCATGAGGGCCCTGAATCAAGATCATGAGACAGGGTGTTACAATCTTCTCCCAGAGCTCCAGCCATCAGTGGTTAAGGAACATGGTGATTTGTGGTTTCATTGGTTATTATGAAGACTTCACACATATGGAAGCCTTCACAGTTTTTATTGCAACTGCATGTGATTTGAATGAAATGGTCACAGATGATTTAATGATTGCCTGATAACATCATGTACTACAATGTTTATCCAAACCTACAATGCTTTTATATTAATGCCTTTTAACTAAGAGTTAGGATGTTTCAAGAATTAATGAAGCCTTAAAAATAACCTGTGTGAATATTCTTAGAATACCAGGCAGCATAAGGACAATTATTGCAGGAAGCAAATCAGATTTACTTAGTGTAATGTTTTATTGTGAATGAATGCAGCTAACTCAGCATCTTCCCACCTGAGATAAGATGCTTTTCTATTATTTCCTTATTTTTGAGATTATAATATAATTACAACATTTCATACTTACTTCCATCCCTCTAAACCTTCTAACACCTCTCATTGCTCATTTTTAAATTCACAGATTCTTTTTCCTTTTCACTAATTGTTACAGACAATATATTTTTATATTTACATATGCATTTATATTTTTATATACAAATATAAGCTTCTTGGTCAGTATAATGTCATTTTATATATGTTTTCAGGGCTGATCATCTGATATTGTATAACCAATTGGTGTGCTCTTTCCGAAGGAAGACTATTTCTCTCATTCTTATCATCCATTGGTTTACTGTAACTCTTTCTGTAGAGTTGAATTCTTGTAGCTTTCTTCTGTCTACTTTAATAAGTCTATTCTTATTGTCCTCATTTAGCTCATGTTTAGGTAGTTATATTGATTAGATTTTGTGGTATCCTACAGCATTGATAAGAGACAGAATCTCATAGTAAACTCTCTGATCTTATGACTGATACAATCATTCTGTCTTCTTTCTATAAATGTTTCCTTAAAGTTAGGTGCAAGAATTATGATGCAAATAAATCCATGTAGAGTTATTCTATAATTCTACATTTTGTTTTTTTCTGCTTTTCTGTAATGGCCTTTATCTATTGCAAAGAGAATATTCCATGTTGACAGGTAAGAACTACACTTGTCTGTGTTACAAAGATACATATTGAGAATATAATCAGGGACTAGTCTTATTTAGAAAAGTGGTGGTTATAGCTACTTTACGATCCATGACTTTACTAGCTCCAGCTTGTAGACTAGGTTTCCAATACCAGGAATGATTTCATTTGTATTGAGTGGGTCTTAATTAGGAAGCTATTGCATGAAGATATATATGCCATTACTGCACCCTTAGGGTTATTAGGACATATTGGTCTTCTTGTGGTTCATAGGTGTATAGCTGGTTATGACTACTGCTTACTTCCTACATTGGAAGTTTGCATAGTGACTTACCTTACACCTTTTGTGGGCAAACAAGGGCAATAGTAATAGTCTATAATGCCTTGGAAGTCTCTTGGACAACCTTGTCTAACACCTCAAATGGGAACTTCTCATGTCTGGTGTTGGAATTTTTGTTAGATGGCCTTCGGCTTTTGAAGGGTGTATTTTCAGTCCAAATGGGAAAATTTTATGAATATATATGTATATGTTACATACCTATCTATCTATATCTATTGATCTATCTATTGATATACATATATGTAAACTATGTATATGTATACATATACATATATATACATACAATATATATACACATATATACATATATATGCATAATATACGTTAGTGGTATATACATATACATATATATATATATATATATATATATATATATATATATATATATATGAGTGTGTGTGTGTGTCTATATATATATTCTGGTTCCAGCAATTTATCTGCAAAGTCCTAAAATGTTTCACTGAAGGGAAAACTAGTAGTCTAGGCTTACGATGACTTATATCATGAATTTGAAATTAAATTGAAGACCTTTTTTTAGTACTGTGGGTGGGTGATACCACATCATCTTTTGTGACTCAGGGAAAGCTTGGAGAGAGTTAATATCTTGGAGAGGGTCTGTGTGTGTGAGTCATTTAATATGTGTGTGTGTGTAAGAGAGAGATGAAAGAGAGTGTGTATGAGAGGAGAGAGAGAGAGAGAGAGACAGTGTGTGTGTTTGTGTGTGTGTGCGCGGTGTGTGTGTTGTGTGTGTGTGTAGAAGAGAGAGAGAGAGAGAGAGAGAGACGAGTGTGATGTAGATTGAGGATGTGTGTGTGTGTGTGTGTGTGTGTGTGTGTGTGTGTGAAAGCATGTCCTATGGAATATTCAATACAAACCCAATGTAGAACTTCTCACATATGCCAAGGTACTGGATGAAGCTGTGTAGTTCATCTTAAAATGTAAAGGTAGCTGGTGAAAGAACAGGGAAATTCCAAAAGTATGACATATTTAGTGTCACAATTTGGGCTTTTACAGGGAACTATGATGAGATGAATAAGTTCTAGAAATAAGAGCAGCCTTATTGCTTTTATCTATGATTTAAGCCCAATTTACTTTTATTCATGGACAGGTAGTAGTTGTCAAACTATTACATTATGATTTGTATGGTGTGTTAATTATTTTTCTAAACATGCAACATATTAAACTGCAGATCTTAAGCTCATGCCTTTTTAATTTGATGGCTAAAGATAAACAGTTGATCTACAACTCCTTGTAGTTGTATGGAGTGCTTGTCATAGGACCTCATATTTTAAAGAACAGGAAATGAAGTTTGGCTTTTCTAACATACAATTAACCAATGATCTGATCAAGTTATTTTCCACAAGGTCAAACTAGCCAATAAATTTATGACAGATATTTTCCATATTTAAAATGAACTAACATCACATCTTCACATTTGGCCCAAAGAAGGGAGAGAAAAGATGCTTTCAATTAGGCAGTGAGTCAGCAAGGCCACTAGTGACTAAGATGCATCAAGAAAAGTCATCACTCTGTAATCATCTTTGAACACAGAGATTCAAATTGGACATTATTTAAAATGTCCAATTGCAAAAATGATAGTGTCTATTGGTTGATGGTCAATTATAGCTTAACTGTTGATTCTTCTAGTAAGTATGTTAACAACTGAAGGAGAGAGATGTCTTTTCTGTTCTGTTCATTTCATCTACATAGTTGTTTAAATGGTCAACTCCCAGTTTTCTATTAGAGGAAACAGTGTGGGAACAAGGGATCAGGACTGGTAGGCTTGTCACTGAGGTGACCAAAAGGTTAGGCATTCGAAAAACTTCCTAATTAGAGCTCTCCTATTTCTGTGTTTCCCCTTCAGATGAGCTATACCCCATTATCTCCCTCTCTATTGTACCATCACTGCCCACCATCTACAATGATCACGTTTTAGTTCCTAGTTTCTGCACTTACTCCAGCTTATTGTACTCACCTCTGAAGATATGGAGCAGAGAATCTCAGATGAAAGAGAATATGCAATGCTTACCTTTATGTGTCTGGGTTACCCAAATCAACATAATCTTTCTGGTTATACTCATTTACTTGAAAATTTCGTGTTTCAAAAACTAATGTCGTTTTAATACAATAGCTAAGTTTAAATTTCTAGGTCCCTCCAGTCTTTCAGGTCTTAGATCAATGCATAAGTTAATTGACAAGTAATATTACACCTAGATATTTCAAAAATAAAAATGTTGTGAAATGTTGAAAAGTAAATATAGTATTAATTTACCCTCATTTTTCAAAGTGACAATTAACCAGTTACAAAAGACCTCATTGAAAGTAAGGTAGTTTGAGTTTACATGTCTCTTTTTTGCTTTATAAATTTTCTCTGATAGTCCTATCTCCTGAGTCTTTCGTAATGACTCTGCTCTTGGGGTCAGACTCTTGCACATTTAAGCATGACCAACACATTTGTGTGCACCTGGGTGACTAATACCTTGAGGACTTGTTGGAAAAACAACCTAAGGTCTGCTCAGAAGCTATAATGACTGCATTCTGCAAAAGGCAGGACACCATATGCACTAACTTTTGCTTTGTTAAACGAAGTTCTGGACAGGAAGTTCAAATTTTACACATGATACTGTAAACAAGGTAAGTACTCTACCTTGGCCTCTTCTTTTTTTTTATATTAAAATCTATATATCTTCTTTACTCTTCTATAAAAGATGTCGCTACCTAATAATTTGGCTTTTATGGGTACAACATATCCCACTGAAAGCTTCTGGGATGAGAATCTTGGAAAACCTCTGAATTCCTATTCTCAGATACTTTATAATTTTAGAAGAAAAGTTGAAGCTTGCCTTGAGACTGTCCAATCACAGATCTAAATCTACCTTCAGAAGAATAGCTTTTAATAAGAAGTAAATTAATGTGTAAGGTCAAGTTGTGTCTTTTTCTAGAATTTTCGATTGATAGAAAATTCAAGAGCAAATATTTTTCTTGGTAGGAGGTTTTGGGATAGTGTGTTAGTCGATGAATACCAAACAGTTCAGGATAGTGATTTCCTGACTATTGCTCCAAATCTATTTAAAATGACTAATAAAACTCTAATTTTGAGGTGCATCACTATAACCTAAGAACATAGCCAAAACTATGATGAAATTCAACAGAGGTGCTCACCTTTATTGACACAATAGAAAGAATTGGGATATGGCATGGATCTAAGACTGATAGTATACTTTTAAGAAGTATGGGTGATACAATTTTTATTTATGCCCATTTGCTGAGGACCAGTGTTTTCAAGAGTATAGACTTGGGACAGGAAAACAATGAAAATCATCACACCATGATGATCCCATAGGGACTATGTAGATTTTCTGCTTATTGTTTTTATTCTTTGAGTAGACTAGGATTTTTATTCAAGAGAATCCATGCTGATTATCCATTTTGAACATTTAAAACAGAAAATGTTTATATTATTTCTGGCTGTGAATCTTAAATTTTTTTACCCGTAGTAGGGATAGATATGTTAGAAGTACTATAAAAAGAATTTTGGGAATTTACATTTTTATTCAGAGTTTTGAGCTCTATTTACTACCCAGAAACTTCATGAAATAAATAAAATAAAATACAAACAAAAGTCAAAGGGACAAGGAATTTGGAAACCAAAACACTAATTCTTAAACAACTCCCAGATTTCAGAATCCAGAGTAAAACATGGCAGCACATTGTTTTGAATGAGGGAATTTCTCTTTATGACGTCAGTCCCTATCTGAAGAAAGAAATGTCATATAAATTCCACTGTTGTAAATCCCCTCTCTTGGACCTTTCAGAAGAAGGGACATTGCAGCACATTGGCAATGGTCAAGGCACAGGTAAATAGGTTCTTTCTGGTACAGCTTTGTTAAAAATTATATTTTTACAGGTATTAGTGATAAGAACATTGGAAATGGACATTAGTAAGGTAGTGTTGGGACCGGGACTTTAATTGTTATCACTGGCCATTGTTTTGTCTAGGTTGCAGGCCAGAAATGCAAGAAGGGAGCTTTAATTCCTTCTCTGACTTCTTGTTATTCTTCTTCCCTTTTAACACACCTGGCTGAGCACATTGCCTGGAAAACATACATTAGGGCATGACTGAAAGTGAGAGTCACATTCACACCTTGTCGATGGATCAAATGAACTGACCATGTAAGTGCTCTGCGTATTGCACAAGTTTCTTCTCATAAAATGCCCTAAACTAACATGTTGGTCATTCCCCACTTTTGGGACTCACTGTTTCTATAGTGTCCTCTCTGCCTTTTGATTTCTCTGATAGTCCCACCTATAATGCTATAATAAAACTCCCTTATAAATTTACTATTTTATTGTTCATAAGATTTGTTCTGTATTTGCAAGATAGAGAACTCAAAAGGAACTGGCTCTGGTAGCTCTAGTGGTAATTGATTTTTCTGGGAGAGTAGCTATGCACATGAGGTGAGAAAGCCTTTGTCACTCACAAGAACCTTAGATTTCCCATTTAATTGCATCAATAATGAGTTTGTCAGGTGAGGAAGGACACATCTAAGCAAGTGACTAGCAGAGGTAACTCATCTGATTTTTCTCACTGAAATGTCAGTGGTACTACCCAGAGGATGAATAAATGAATGGCACCAGTGTCTTCAAGCCTTCCAGGCCTTCCAGTTATCTACTCTCAACAAAATTATGAGGACTCGTTACAATGACACATGATAGAAGTTTGCAGATAATAATTGACAATAAGATACTGAAACATAGACTTCAAATAACAGAAAAGTATAATGTAAAATTCTATTCTGTTTCTACTTTTCATGTTTGTGGATATATCTTCAGTTAGTCTGATTAGATGAACTGAAAATAGTCTCAACTCACTCACAGGGATATATTTTTGTGAAAATCTTGAGTGATTTAAAACACTCTTAAATGTGTTTATGTTGCTTGATTAATTAATTGTAAACACTAAATCAAAATATTACTTATTCCAGAGAACTTGTTTATTAGTTAGTGCATCATTACCTTTAAAATGGAAATTTCTAATCATATACATTTTTTACAAAAAAACAATAATGGAAAAGGATAATTTAGAAAAGTTTTAAGACTAAAATATATTCAAATATAAACTTATGGTAGAAGTGCAATCAAAAATCACTTTAATATTAAAATATTTAAATTTATTGCCTATTAAAAACATTTACTCAAACAGCTTTTAAGAGGATGATGTGTGAATGCTATTTCATTTAATACTATGTCATTTAATTTCTACTTTCTGTATTTAAAATCTATGCATTGACTTTACTTTCCAGTGAAGAATAAAATGATAGACTCAGACAAAAAACTCTGGACTTTTTCTGTACATCCAAAGGCAGTCAGTTTTATCACAGAGTTTGTTGTCCTCCTTCACCATATTCTGAGATGCTCGACATTTACCACCAAGCTCCTTCATTTCCTTTGTCCATTATCATTTATACATAATGATTCAAAAGGAAACGTGATTCAAGGAGCTGGAGAGAATTCTAGGCACATGACATTTTGGAAAAGGACTGGCAAAGGCAAAACAAGTGGCTCTTAAGAGTAGCCTTCCTTGGCAGCGCCAGTGGATGCAGGGATGTGTTCTGGGCTGCCCCACGGCCATCACGCCACAGCTTTCCAGAGGGGCCATCCACAGTCTTCTGAGTGGCAGTGATAGCATGGACTGTGGTCATGAGCCCTTCCACGATGCCAAAGTTGTCATGGATGACCTTGGCCAGGGGGGCTAAGCAGTTGGTGGTGCAGGACGCATGCTGACAATCTTGAGCAAGTTGTCATATTTCTCATGGTTCACACCCACACAAACATGGGGGCATCCGCAGAAGGGGCGGAAGCTCACTGGCATGGCCTTCCATGTTCCTACCCCCAATGTATCTGTTGTGGATCTGACATGCCGCCTGGAGAAACCTGCCAAGTATTATGACATCAAGAAGTGGTGAAGCAGGCATCTGAGGGCCCACTGAAGGGCATCCTGGGCTACACTGAGGACCAGGTTGTCTCCTGTGACTTCAACAGCAACTCCCACTCTTCCACGTTTGATGCTGGGGCTGGCATTGCTCTCAATGACAACTTCGTAAAGCTCATTTCCTGGTATGACAATGAATACGGCTACAGCAACAGGGTCGTGGACCTCATGGCGTACATGAACTCCAAGGAGTAAGACGCCCTGGACCACCCATCCCAGCAAGGACACTGAGAGCAAGAGAGAGGCCCTCGTTGCTGAGGAGTCCCTATTCCCAACACTGAGCATCTCCCTCACAATTCTTCCCAGACCCCGATAACAACAGGAGGGGCCTCGGGAGCCCTGCCTACTCTCTGAAATACCATCAATAAACGTTCGCTGCACTCCCCCCCCCCAAAAAAGAGTAGCCTTCCTTATCCTGCTGTTTTCTTTTCTTTGGGAATGAGTCAGTCTTCACAGGTTGTGAAAACTGAGCGCTTTACTCTTTAGGGAGGTTATTTTTTTGTTTTTGTTTTTTGTTTTTCAAGATAAAATGAGAACAGAGATTCTTCCTTCAACTGTTCATGTGCAAGTGTCTTTAGCTCAAAATAATCTTCATGCCAATGTGGCATATTCTAGAACACATCATTCTCATCTAAAAAAAATATTTATTTGATATTTTTGAGCTCTACTTTTGTCATTGTCTTATCTTGACAATTGTTCCTCAGATGTCTGTGCACCAGAACATTCTGGATAATCGCAGATAATATGATTTTCAAGTCTATGACAAAATTAATTAAATTTTAGAGACTTGCCAGTGATGAAAAATTATCAGGACATATATTTGTAAGACAGTCCCTTTGGTGAGATCTGGAGATTTAGTAATTGATAATTGCTCTAAAGTGTCATGAATCAAGAGTTTTCTCCTGAGTCACTTCAAGCATTTTTTTTTTTTATGCCCATTGATACAGAGTTCTCAAACATTGCTTCTGAAATACAGCCTCAATGCAGATGTGTGACAACTATTTTCTCTTCAAACAATAACGTTGGATTCCATTTGATTGAATGAACAACTTTATAATCAAACACAAAGACAAAAGACATCTTCGAAATGATCTACTTATTGTAGTTAAAAATAATTGCCTAAGAGAGTTTATTTTCATGTCTGAACCTAGAGCTCATTTCTTTTTCAAAAGATTTTCTCTCTGGATATAGATCTATTCACTCAATTCTGACTATAGAGATACATACAGTAAGAAGGGAACAGAACCTCCATTTTCTATGCTTGTAAATGCTGATTTCCTGTTCTTTTTTTTCCTGACAAGGATTTCAAAGAATGGACTACATCTGTGCATTCTTCCTTTCTTCAATACATCCCAAAAGGCATCGATTCCAATGCTGTTTTGCCTCTCAGAAAGAATTATTCATGAGCTGTGCGAAGTACAATGCAATACTCAAGCAAGGAGTGCTAGAGAAAAGCAAGTCAGCACACTCGTGTGTGTGTGTGTGTGTGTGTGTGTGTGTAGTGTGTATGTATGAAGAGAGTATGAGAGCTATAGGAGGGAATATCTATCCTTCACTTCATTCATGTGGATTTAGTGAAATGCTTGGTGTATGACAAATTCATTTTTGACATTCATCAAATTTACTAGAGGAAATTTGGCAAGATATGCTGGGAGGTAAGCAATATACAGGTTCTTTATGGTTGTTTGATATAGCCGACACCAGAGGAGAAGGCTGGAGGGGACTAGTCAGGAGCCTTAAGGTAACAAGACTAGCAATTAAATAATTCTTAATCTTGGCCACAAGAGCATATTTTAAGGAGAAGTACACACATGCATTTAGAAGAGGCCTTAAGTGTGGGACTGAGTGGTATGCCCATAAAGGCCAGTGCTTGGTACTAAGTGGAAGAGTCTTGGGCTTATAAGTCTGGTGGCTTAATACCTGGAGATGATGGTGTGACTTTCATGGGAGAAGAAAGCAACACTAAAAGTATTCATGACACAGAGCCTAGCTTCTTTGAGAAAGCATACTTTCCTTCTGATTATAAGAGCAGATCTCTGAGGCTCTTGGTCCACAGGTCAAAACATTTGAGATTATTCTGCAGTTGTATTAATGCTGATAATGTGGAATTTTTCTACATGTTCCTCTAGGTTTTAGCATTACCTTCAATACAGGATGAGGTAAGGTTTGGGCATTTCTATTTTTATGAACTTCACGAGTCTTGTAGCGGGGAAAGTGGGATATTAAGCAAAAAAAGACTAGTGAGAGAATGTGTACATGGGGAAATGCACATCAAACTAAATGTTGAGAAATGAAGCAGAATCAGAGGTTAAATATGTCTTAAGGCCAAGGAAAGACACTGGTCTTTTCATAAGACATGTTCTTGTAACCAAGTGCTGGTTCTTAGGGTGTTATGTATATGTCCACTCATTCATTCAACCACTTAGAACTTTATTTGAACCTTATTCCAGGTACATCACAGCAGACTGGTAGTTGGAATGATTCTTGCTGTGCAGGAGGAGTTCAACAATCCTCTCCATAGTTAATACGAGACCATGTAATTTCACTCCACCTGGCTTTTATGTGGCCTAAGATGGCATGGGATCCTCTATTGTTTCTCTTATATTTTTGGTTGTGA
This sequence comes from Mastomys natalensis, assembly GCA_021653895.1. Taxonomy (NCBI): domain Eukaryota; kingdom Metazoa; phylum Chordata; class Mammalia; order Rodentia; family Muridae; genus Mastomys; species Mastomys natalensis. The sequence continues at coordinate 110,616 of JAJTUV010002780.1, forward strand.
GCCTAGCCTTTAAAGGCTGAGCCATCTCTCCAGCCCCCTCTACTGTTTCTCATAACAGGAATAAACAAAGGCTAGTAAACTGTGTGGAGCTGACATATATAAGGGCTCTGCAGAGAAAGCTTGAGGGTCTGGGCAACAGTGATGAAAGAGCTGAAGTATGGCATCAACATCATTTCTGCCTCTTGCCTGAATGAAGTGATTCCTTCCCATAGAATGAGACAGAGACTAGGAGGTGGTGGCACATGCGTTGAATCCAAACACTTGGGAGGCAGAGGTTGGTAGATTTCTGAGTTTGAGGCCTGCCTGGTCTACAGGGTGAATTCCAGGGCAGAGGAAACTGCAGTCAGGATATAATATATGAAAAAGACAAGACAGAAAACTCATGTCACCTGCCTTTTCAGAGTGAATACCCCGGGACCAGACTCACCAAAAATAAAATACCCACCCCATCTCCACAGTAATGAGAGAAGCATACAAACACAGCTTTTTCTAGTTTTGGGTGGGGAATGCCCAAATGTATCATCAGATACAAGGGGTATGAGGCAGGACTCAGTAGCCATAGTGGAAAGAATTTATAGTCTTTAGAAAACAGGAATCAAGAACTATAGATTAAAATGAAGTGACAAGACAGCTCCTCAGGTAAGGGAGCTTTCTGTGCAAACCTGCAGACATGAGTTCAGCCACTAGACTTCTTGGGGAAGTAGATAGATTCAACTTCACAAAGTTTTCCTCTGTTCTGTATATACATACACTCAGCATGCAATATACAATTGTGTCTCTGCAGATGTATACATACACCTTCAAAATGAGATGTTAGTATATCCTCTACTAGTAATGGCAGGCAAGTTGTTAGAAAACGAGTAGCTTACTTCTGTTCCTAAAGATGTGTTGTGTACACAGATGGGCAAATTATACTTGTGAGGAGAGTGATAGAATTGTAGGGGTTTGTTGAAGAACTCTTATGGAGTCTCTTAGCTTGGTTTATTGACAGGAAATAAGCACACCATGGATGTTTGAAAGAAGGGGAAATGCTGACAAAGCCTCTGATAAAGAAAGAACACAGAAGCTCATTTTCTGCTGGGTTTATACTGCCCTGGGAATCGGTGTTCTCATTAGACCTTTCCAGGGATACCACTAATAGTACCTTTACTGTGATTGAAGGTATGTCTGAAGCCACTGTTGGATGATTCTTTGCTGTAAGCCCCTGTGATGTGGTGACAGATGTGTGTGAGAGAGATGAATCTCTCAGGATAGCACATAACTGAGCAACAAAAGAACAAGTACACCTTTCAGGAAACGTATGTGTTCAAGCAGAAGAAACAAGCCTGATCTTCTTTTCCAGTCATGCTTTGTCTTCATGCTTATCTCATACCACCAGGAAATCCATCCTCTTGTCTTTAGATCACAATGCTAGTCACTGGAGTAGCTTCTCTGGTAACAAAAGTAACCTGCTAACTTTCCCTAGTTCAATATTGTCCTTTATCACTCTTTTAATCCTGTACAGCCTTCAATGTAACTCTTACAACCAGTCCCTGTGCTAGTAGGACTATTAGTATACATTAACAATTTTAAACCATTTTGTCATTTAGATGTCTCAAACACACGTGAAACTGTCATCTTTTGCACACCTGCTCTGCCGTTATCAATAATGATATGATGGTAGAAATTACAAAGAAGCAAGAAGGCTGCATGCACATTGCTTAGTGGCAGCTGGGCACCTTGGCTTCCAGGATAATCCACTCACCATGGCAGGAGTCACACAGCTCAACAGCTGGAAAAGAATTGGGCAATCACACAGGTGGGTGGCACATGCATTTCTGCATCCAAACCCACACTGAGTCCTGTGTTCAATTATACCTAGAATAAATGGAAACCAGCAAGATCTACATGGTATCTCCTTTTTTGGTAATAAGCTATTTCATTTGGTTGTTGTAAGGAAACACTCTGACCAAAAGCAACTTTGAAAAGAAAGGGCTTATTTCACTTACATGTTACGATTCATCATTGAAGGATGTCAGGGCTGGAATTTAAGGCAGGAACTTGAATATAGAGACTATAAAAAACATGTGGTTTGGTGGCCCACTCACTGGTTTGCTCATAGGCTCCTGCTCAGCTAAATAACTTACACATCTCAGGACCACCTGCTCAGAAAATAGCAGTGTCCGCAGTGGATTGGGCTCTTATATATGAATTAAGATGATCAAAAAAAATTCTTCACAGATATGTCAACGGTCCAGTTCGATCTAGGCAATTTTTCAATTGAAATTCTCTTCTTACTTGACAGTAGACTATGTGAAATTGAGTGTTAATGCTAAGGACAGGGATACTTAAAAGAAAGGGAAAATACCTTTTTATGTACAGAATATGTGTTCAGGTTTAACTGTGCTTTTATTAATAAATGCTTATTTTTTTCTGCAGATAAAATTTTATTTAGATAAGTTGCTAGCAGGAACCTTATTTTGGCATTTATATTTGGTGCATATATTTGGCATGGTCAGATTTAGCATGTCTATGTATTAATTATAAATGTCCTACCCTTTAGAAAACATTATATTTAAAAGCAAAAGATAAATCAGAGTTGCAATTATAACAAATCATTATTAATTCCACTTACCAATACTATTTCAGGTAATATCTTTTGATATGTCAGAAAAATAAATTTTTCCTTCTGCAACAAAAGCTTGACAAAAGCATTTAAAGTAGGACAAACTTTACATTAGACATAAAGTCATTTTAACAAACAGTGATGTGGCAGTGCTTTACATCATCAGTGCTTTCCATTTCTACAATAAAAGAGAGCAGTACAGGATCTTAGGGACAATACTCATTTATCATCAGTAATTATTTTTGAAAACTCTTACTTATAACTTAGGCATTAAAACTTCTACTGAGAATCAAATTCTATCATAAAATATTCTATTTCCAAAAACCTTTTATATGTTTGAAGGCAGAGACAATAAAGCTGTTAAAATACCTTTCTTAGCGTATGCAGTCTTTATTCAGTGTGATTGCATTTGAGAAACCACACTGATGACACATAGAGATGAATAATAGCGTCTTTAAGATGAATAGTATAGTCTGTGACCTGTGCACTCACCGTGATGCACATCACAGAGATGCTCAAAGTAAAATAAACATTGCAAAGTAGTAACATACACACACACACAGAGAGAGAGAGAGAGAGAGAGAGAGAGAGAGAGAGAGAGAAGAGAGAATGAGAGAGAGAGAGAATGAGAGAGAGAGAGGGAGAGAGAATGAGAGAAAGAATGAGAGAGAGAGAATGAGAGAAAGAATGAGAGAGAATGAGAGAAGAATGAGACAGAGAGAGAGAGAGAGAGAGAGAGAAGAGAGAGAGAGAGAGAGGAGAGAGAGAGAGAGAGAGACTGAGACTGGAGAATGCTTGGCTACAGATACTTAACTGGGGTCACCGGGAGAGAATAAATAAATAACAGTCATATAGACACAAAGAAAACTGGGAACAAATGGCAAATGGTCTGGGCTTTCAGCTGGAAAAAAACATAACTGCAGCCTCTGGAAGTTCATGTTTATTATGTAGACTTGAAAAGAGAGCCAGAATTATTGCATACAGATAAACAAGGAGGAGGGATCTGTGCATGCTGCTCTATAAACGTTTAGCTAATCTCAGTAGGAGCAGTCTCTGTAGGGAAGTAGGCTTCAGGCCATAAACCTTTGGGGCTGGAGTAGAAAGCTACTGTAGACATTTTATGCTTGTACTGTCAATAACCGCAAATGGGCCCGAGGCTTTACCACTTCCCCAGGCAAGGAGAAGACTTTGACATTTTTCCATAAGTCTCAGGCTTTGGGTCCTTGCTGTGGCCATGTCAACAGCACACATTCACATATGACTTCATTCATTCAGGCTTTCTTTGCTCCTCATGGAGAGTTTTTCAGGTATAAGGAAGAAGTGCAACTTCTTGCAGAGGTAAATGCTCATGCGAAGGCAAATGGCAATGACAGCATATCTTGTGTGCTCATAGGGTTTTAGGGTGATCAGTGAAACCATGGGGTTGTCATTATGAGACAAAATATGGACATGGAACAGGAAGAGTGGTGTGTGTGAAGAACATAAAGTTCATGAATTTACTATCTGGTAATATAATGAGGACTATCAAGAATTTTAAGGGCAAGAAGTTATCACATTTGTAATTAAAAGAAAAAGTCTCAACATGGTTTAATTTATAAGTCAGTTTGAGAGTAATTCTAGCTGAAAGGAAGAAAGTGTGATGATTTGGATCTGTCAAGTACCCTGGAGACTTTAAGAAACACAGCAATTTATTTGATAGTAAATCTGTAGGAAATAATAATAGTAACTGATCACAGAAGGGGATAAGGCAACATACATAAGAATATAAACTGTCAACATAAACCAGAAATATATGGCATATTTAAATAAATAAATGAGTAGAAATTATAAAAACATACAGGTCAACACTTTAAATAGGTGAAAAAGAAATGTAATAAGTCTGTGGGAAATATAGTCAATAACAATCACCAGATTTTAAAAAGCTATTTATTTACTTTACATTCTGATCATAGTTTTCCTCCCTCCTCTTCTCCCAATCCATTGTTCTCATCCTCTCATCTCTTCCATTCCTCCTTCCTTACGTCTCAGTAAAGGGAAGGCCTCCTATGGGTGTCAACCAGCCTTGGCATATCAAGATGCAGTAAGACTAGGCTCATCTTTTTCTATTGAGGCTAGATAAGGCAGCCAGGTTAAGAGAAAAGGTCCCAAAGGGAGGCAATGTAGTCAGAGACAGACCCTGCTCCCACTTTAGGAGTCCCACATGAAGACCCAACTGCACAACTAATATATATGTACAGATGCCGAAGTCTATGCATACTCTCTGGTGGGCAGTTAAATTTCTATAAGCCCCTATGTACCCAAGTTAACTGATTCTGTAGGTTTTCTTATGGTGACTTTAATTTCTCTGGTTCCTTCAATCCTTCCTCCCCCTCTTTCACAGGATTCCCCAAGCCCTACTTACTGTTTAGCTGTGGGTCTCTGAATCTCTTTCCATCAGTTGCAGAGTGAAATCTCTTAGATGTCAGTTATACTAGGCTCATGTCTACAAGTATAGCAGAATTTTATCAATAGTGTCAGAGATGGGCTCGCTTTCATGGCATTGATCTCAAACTAGGCCTGTCATTGGTTTGGTCTTCCCTAAAATTCAGCTCCATTTTTTACTTTCTGCACATCTTGTTGGCAAGACCAATTGTGGCTCTAAAGTTTTGTGGCTGCGTTAATGTCCCAGTTCCTTATTGCAAATCTTGCCTGGTTACAGGAGATGGTTGTTTCAAGTTCTATATCGTCCATTGCTAGGAGTCTTAGCTAGGGTTATCCTCATAGATTCCTAGGAGTTTCCATTGTCTTAGGATTTTAGCTCACCCAAGAGATGTCCCACCCAATCCAGTTGTCTCTTTCAGTATTCTCTCCCACAGTACCCCCTACCTAATTCCTCCTGTTACTGTTTCCACCCCTCCCTCACCCAGTCTCTTCCCTCAATCCCCTCTGATGTCGAATCTATTTCCTGTTCTCATGGAGATTCAAGCATCTCTTCAGAGCCTCTTGGGCCATCCTTGATACTTAGACCTTTGGGTCTGTGGCTTGTTGCACGGTTATCCTGTACTTTATGATTAATATCCACTTAAAAGTACCGTGTTTTTCTTTCTGGGTGTGGGTTACCTCATTCGGGATAATCATTCCTAATTCCATCGATTTGCCTGCAAATTTCATGATGTCATTGTTTTAATGGGTGAGTAGTACTCCATCGTGCAAATGAACCAGTTTCTTTATTCATTTTTAGTTGAGGGACCTCTAGGTTGTTTCAAGTTTCTGGCTATTATGAATAAAGCTGCCATGAACAAAAATGAGCAAGTGTCCTTGTGGTATGGTAGAATATTTTTTGGGATGTGCCCAAGAGTAGTATAACTGGGTCTTGAGGTAGATCTATTCTCAATTTTCTGAAGAACAGCCATATTGATTTCTAAAGTGGTTGTACAAGTTTGCACTCCCAACAGCAATGGAGGAGTGTTCCTTTGCTCTAAATACCTTGCCAGCATGAGCTGTTTCATAAGTTTTTGATCTTAGCCATGCTGATGGGTGTAAAAGGAAATCTTGGAGTTGTTTAATTTGTATTTCTCTAATGACTAAGGATGCTGAGCATTTAAATGCTTCCCATCCATTAGAGATTACTCTATTGAGAATTCTCTGTTTAGATCTGGTTGTCCTTGAACTTACAGTGATTCTCTTGCCTCTGTCTTTTGAGTGCTAGGATAAAAGGTATGCACCACTGCCTCCCATCTCTGTTTAAATTTGTACTTCACTTTTAATTGAGTTATTATATTCTTCGGCATCTAGTTTCCTGAGTTCTTTATATATTTTTGGATGTCAGCCCTCTGTCAGATATTAGATAAAGTGTGCAAAGATTATTTCTCATTCTGTAGGCTGACATTTTGATATTTGGAGCATGTCATTTGCTTTACAGAATCTTTTTAATTTCATGAGGTCCCATTTATTAATTGTTGATCTTGGTGCCTGAGGTTTTGGTGTTTTGTTCAGGAAGTTGCCTCCTGTGCTAATGGATTCAAGGTTATTTCCCATGTTTTATTCTATCAGATTTAGTGTTTCCAGCTTTATATGGAGGTCATTGATTCACTTGGACTTGAGTTTTGTACAGGGTGATAGATATGTATCTCTTTGTATTATTTTTATTCAGACATACCTTTAGACCAGCACCACTTGTTGAAGATGCTTTCTTTTTTTCCTATTGTATAGTTTTGACTTCTTTGTCAAAAGACAAATGTCCATAGGTATGTGGATATACTTCTGTTTTTTCTTCAATAATTCCATTTTCAACCTGTCTGTCTTTATTCCAGGACCATGGTTTTTTTGTTTTGTTTTGTTTTCTTGCTTTTTGTTTTTATTTATTTATTTATTTATTTATTTATTTATTTATTTTTATTGTACAGGACTGCTTTAGCTATTTTGTTTGTTGTTGTTTTCTGTATGAGGTTGAGCACTGTTCTTTCAAGGTCTGTAAAGAAGTGTGTTGAAATTTTGATGGGAATTGCATTGAATCTGTAGATTGCTTTTGGTCAGATTGCCATTTTGCTATGTTTATACTACTGATCCATAAGCATGAGAGGTTTTTCATCTTCTGATATATTCTGCAATTTATTTCTTCAAGACTTAAAGTTGTTATTATATAGGTTATACTCTTGCTTTGTCAGAGTTACACTAAGATATTTTATATTATTTGTGTCTAGTTTGATGGGTGCTATTTTCCTAATTTCTTTCTTAGCCTGTTTACCATTTATATATAGGAGATTTACAGATTCTTTTAGTTAATTTTGTATCAAGCTACTTTGTTGAAGGTGTTCATTAGCTATAGGAGTTCCATGGTAGAATTTCTGGGTCAATTTTATATACTATCATATCCACAGTGATTAGCAGTACATTGACTTCTTTCTTTTGAATATTATCCCCTTGTTCTCCTTTACTTCTCTTAATACTTAAGCTAATATTTCAAGTACTATATTTATTAGATATGGAGAGAGTAGACAGCCTTGTCTTGTCTGTGATCATAGTGAAATTGTTTTTAAGTTTGTTTCTATTCAGTTTGATGTTGGTTGTCTATTTATTGGCTTTATTATGTTTAGGTATATGCTTGTGTTCCTGATCTCTCTGAGATTTTATCATGAAGGAGTGTTGAATTTTGTCAAAGGCTTTTTCAGCACCTAATGAAATAATCATTTTTTTCTCTTTCAATTTGTTTATATGGTGAATTACATTGATGGATTTTCATATGTTGAAGTATACCTGATGACCTACTTGACCATGGTAGATAATATTTTTGATGTGTTCTTATTTTGGTTTGCAAGTATTTGATTGAGTATTTTTGCATCAGTGTTCATAGTGAGATTAGTTTGAAATTTTCTTTTGTGGTTGAATCTTTGTGCAGTTTATATATCAGGATAACAGTGCCTCTAAAATGAGTTTGACAATGTTCCTTCTGATTCTTTTTGTGGAATAATTGAAGCCAATGTTGGTATTACCTCTTCTTTGAAGATCTGGTAGAATTAAGCTTTAGACCATTTGTCCTTGGCTTTGGGTTAGGAGACTTGTAATAGTTGCTTCTATTTCCTTAGGGTTTATAGTATATTTATATTCTTTACCTGATCTTTATTTAGCTGTAGTAAGTGGTCTTTATCAAGAAAATTTTGTTTAGTCTTTTCCAATTTTGTTGAGTACAGATTTCTGGATTAAGATCTAATGATTCTTTGGACTTCTTCAGTGTCTGTCATTATGTTGCCCTTTTCATTTCTGATTTTTTAAATTGGGATACTCTGCCTTTTAGTTAGTTTGGCTATGGGTTTGTCTATTCTGTTGATTTTTTCTCAAGACCAACCCTAAGTTTCATTGATTCTTTGTATTGTTTCCTTTGTTTTAATTGATTTATTTCAGCCCTGAATTTGGTTTTATCTGTTGTCTTCTTCCTTTGGTGTTTTTGCTTCTTTTGTTCTAGATCTTTCAGGTATGCTGTTAAGTCACTAGTATGAGATCTTATTAACTTCTTTGTGAAGGCACTTAGTGCTATGTACATTCCTTGTAGCACTGCTTTCATTGTGTTTCCATAAGTTTGGGTATGTTTTGCCTTCAAGTTCATTGAATCTAGAAAGTTTTTAATTTTTCTTTAATTCTTCCTTGACTCAGTGGCCATTGAGTATAGAGTTATTTAGTGTCCATGAGTTTGTAGACTTTCTGTTGCTTTTGTTGTTGTCAAAGTCTAGCTTTTATTCATGGTAGTCTTCTAAGATACACAGGATTATTTCAATTTTCTTGTATTCATTGAGACTTGTTTTGCAACTGAGGATATGGTCAATTTTGTAGAAAGTTCTGTGAGGTACTGAGAAGAACTTGTATTCCTTTATGTTTGGATGAAATGCTCTGTAGTCATTTGTTAGGTTCATTTGAGCTATAATACCTGTTAGTTCCATTATTTCTGTTTAGTTTTTGTCTTGATGACCTATCCATTGGTAAGAGTGGGGTGTTGAAGTCTGCCACTGTTAATGTGTTGGGTTTGATGTGTGATTTAATCTTTGCTAATATTCCTTTTAATGTTGCATTTATGGTATAGATATTCAGAATTGAGATGTTATGTTGGTGTATTTTTCTTCATTGATGAGTACAAAGTACCTTCTGCATCTCTTTTAATTAATCTTGGTACTATGTGTAATTTATTCAATATTAGTATTGTTACTTGGTGCCTTGGGTCTATCTGAAAGGTCTGTTTTGTTTTGTTTTTTTTCAGTTCTTTACTCGGAGGTAATGTCTATCTTTGATGTTGAGATGTGTTTTTTGTATGCAGCAGAATGAGGAGTCCCCTTTTTGCATCCATTCTGATGGTCTGTGTCTTTTTATTGGGAAATTGAGTCCATTAATATTGAGAAATATTAAAGACAAATGATCGTTAATTCCAGTTATTTTTCATGTTTTTGGTGGTAGTGTGTGCATGTGTGTGTGTGTGTGTGTGTGTGTGTGTGTGTGTGCTTCCGTGCATGAGTACTTCCCTTCTTTTGGTTTTACTGGTGTAAAATTTTATTTCCTATGTTTTCTTTGATGTAGTTAACTAACTTGTATTGGAGTTTTCCTTTTAGTGTCTTCTGTAGGGCTAGATTTGAGGGTAAATTATTGTTTAAATTTGGTTTTGTCATGGAATATCTTGTTTTCTCTATCTATGGTGATTGAAAATTTTGCTAGGTATAGTAATCTGGGCTGAAATATGTGGTCTCTTAGAAACTGGTACACATATGTTTAGGTACTTCAAGCTTTTTAAGTCTCTATTGAGAAGCAAGGTGTAGTGTTATTCTAATAGGTCTGACTTTATATGTTGCATGGACTTTTTTCTCTGTGGCTTATAATATACTCTTTTTATTTTGTACATTTATTGTTTTGATTATTTTGTCATGTTTTGATTATTATGTCATGGAATGATCTTCATTTCTTGTCCAATTTATTTAGTATTCTATAACCTTATACATGTATATGCATCTCTTTCTTTAGGTAATAAAATATTTTTTCTATGATTTTGTTGAAAATGTTTTCTGGGGATTTGAGCTGGTTATCTACTTATTGTTCTATTTCTATTATATCTATGTTTAGTCTTTAGAAGTGTCCCATATATTTGGATGTTTTGTGCCAGAAACATTTTAGGTTTAATATTTTCTTTGACAATGAATTAATATCTTCTACAGTGTCTTTTAAGCCTGAGCTTCTCTCTTATATCTCTTGTACTCTGCTGCTGATGCTTGCTTGTGTCTATAATTTCCTGTTTTCTTACCTAGGTTTTCCATCTCCAAGATTCCTTCAGTTTGTGTTGTATTTATTGCTTCTATTTCAATTTCAGGTTTTATTTATTTCCTTTGTATGTTTGACTACATTTTCCTGTATTTCTTTAAGGGATTCATTCATTTCCTCATTAAAGGCCTCTGTCATTATCATAAGATTGGATTAAGGTCATTTTATTGTGCTTCGTTGTGTTAGGATACCTAGGGTCTGACTGTAGTAGAATAGCTGGGCTCTGGTGGTGCAGTATTGCCCTGGCTATTGTTTATTTTATTCTTATGCTGGCCTTTAAATATCTCATTGTCCCTGTTCTGGCAGGACTCTGCAAATAAAGTCAGTGTTGTGAATTAGAAAATGAAGAGCATGGGACAGGATACAGTTTGCTGCTTCTAGGCATACCCAAAGGGGACTTAGTGAGCAAGATGCCTGAGGTAAGGTCTTACCTTGTTGTCTGTGATAGCAGATCTCTGAGAATCCTAACAGAACTGTAGGCCAGAAATAGAGCACAAGGGACAGTGTGCAACCCACCATTTACTGGATAGAATTTTTAAAATTAAATAGACAATTATGTTTAAATAAAATTCAAATAAATACAAATTTGTAATAGCCAGAAACTAGCTGTCTCTCAACCAAAGAATAATTTTAAATATGTGGTATATTTATACAATGAAATATTACTGTGCTATTAAAAGCAAAGACATCATGAAATTGCAGTCAAATGAATAGAATTAGAAAAGATCATCCTGAGAAGATTGCCCAGGCTCTAATAAACATGATATGTACTTGGTTATAATTGGATATTAGCCATAAAATACAAGATAATTATGTAACAATCCATAGACCAAAAGATGCTAAGTAACAAGGAGGTCCAGTGGGGGAGGGTCACTTGACTCTGGCTGAGAAGGGGAAATAGAAAAGGGGCTAAGTAACAAGGAGGGTCCAGTGGGGAGTCACTTGACTGTGATTGAGAAGGGGAAATAGAAAAGGGCTAAGTAACAAGGAGGGTCCAATGGGGGGGTCACTTGACTCTGACTGAGAAGGGAAATAGAATAGGAGCAGACTGAAAGAGCTAACTGGGTAAAGGAGGGTTGAGAAGGGGAACTGGATGGATCAACTGTGGGAGGTTGGAAGGAAAGAGTAAGGGAAGAAAGACATAGAATAGGTGTGTATATGCGTGTGAGAGGAATCTCTGTGGTAATCTAGAAATCTAGGTCAATAGAAACTTTCAGGAGTCTATAACGATGACCCTAGCTAATACTTCTAGCAATGAGGATGTGGAACCTTAAATGGCCATCTCCTCTAACCAAGCAAGACTTCTAATGGAGGGACTGGGCAACAACCCTGCTATAGAACCTTAAACCCACTGTAGGGGAAGTGAGCCATTTCAGCAGACAGAACTGGTAAGGTTTAATAATCTCAGACCCCAGGAATCTCAGAGACTTCAGATCTGCAGGAGGAGAGTTGCTCCCTAACCCATTTCTGTACATGTCCTGGAACAAGTAAGCATGACACCTTGAGTTCGTCACATATTGCAGTATGTGCAGTCCTTTCACATGCAAATAGAACATCATTAACATCTCAAACTGAGAGGCATTAAATCCCTAAGTCCCACTCCAGTCCACAATGTTTATATAGTTTTCCTGTCCACACTGAATAAAATGCACCAAGTTATTTCATCATGGATCATCTGAGAGTGGCTGTCTGTCTTTATTGAGCTGTAACACCTGGGGAAAAGTTTTCTCTTCAGAAGAATTCAGTTTTGGACCTTGGACCTGCCTGGCTGGCCAGACACAAGCAGCCACTGCCAGTTCTGCCATTTGTGCAGTTACTGCCACAGTATGTGAAAAGAGACCTGAACAAAAACTACCTGCAGGCTGCCCAAACCTCCTTGCTTCTGTTCTAAGAGTTGTAACACTCCTACTATTCCTGGCCAACAAGAGCCTTGTGGAACCTATTTGTCTCAGCTCTACTTTACCTTTTAGTCTAGCTGATACAGCTGCAATAGGCCTGCCTACCGG